>JANHGC010004065.1:14143-31445 GCA_027560395.1 Boaedon fuliginosus | reverse complement strand
CTAACCTATTAGTTAGGGGCACACATATATTGGGCACACATGTAAAAATCAAGCTAGGTCTTACTTTCAGGGGAGGTAATATTTTAAGGGAAACAGGGTAGCACATTGCAAGCCACCGCCCGCCCCCTCAAAAAAACATCAACCACAGAAACCAGATTTGCCCTCCACTTCATTCTTAACCTTCCATATCAGGAAGAATGGACTTCCCTGTATGCTTTTCTTCTGTTCTATTTTACGCCTCTGAGGTAAAGCTGGCAACAATTTGGGGGAAAAGTGAGTTGGGCATATAGAACCTTATCAATAGCTGGCAGATTGCACACAGTACTTGGCTTGAGAGACGTGTCATTCACATGCCTTTAGTGGATTCCTCTAATACATTCAATTTATAGCAAAAAAAAGAAAAAGCTATAGAAGCTATATTAATTCTTTTTCTTCAGTCTCTTTAAAAAACCCCACTCTCTGCTAAGATGCTATTTGACATCTGAAAGTTGTGGTCCTTCCTTCAAAGTGTTCACAAATCCTAGCATCATTGGCAGATTTCAGTTTCAATTTCTACATCTTTTTTTTTTTTTAAAAAAAAACACCTATCCTGCATATTTGCATATTTGTCCTTCTTGGTTCTTGATAGCAAAACCACATAATGGCAGAACGCAATGTGCTCCTGAAGAATGTGAAACATCCTTTCCTCGTGGGACTCCACTATTCTTTCCAGACCAAGCAGAAACTCTACTTTGTACTGGATTATGTAAATGGAGGAGAGGCAAGTACCTGTCAATGCTCTTTTTCACAAATCCTAGCATCATTGGCAGATTTCATTTTCAATCTAAACTACATTGACATTTTCTCCTTCACTCCTATGAATGATTCAGTGCATTGCTGGATGATAACTGAATCAACCTTGGACAGAAGACTAAAACTGAAGGTAGTCCTTCTTACAACCTTAATTGAGCCTGGAATTATGGTCATAAATTGTGATGGCCCCAAAGGAGGTCACTAACTTTTACATCCTTTTTCGTAGCAGTCGTAAAGTGAGCATGGTGGCCATAAAGCAAACACTGCAGTCATCAAACAAATACTGTGGTCATTAAGTGACTGTAATGTTCACTATGGGGTGTTTTTGCCAAAACCTGGAAATAAATGTCAGTTTTCATCAAAAACATCACAAATCATGGTCACATGACTGCACGATGCTGAAAATGGCCATAAATGGGGACCGGTTACCAAGCACCCAAAATGCAGTCACGTGACTGCAAAGGGTGGTGACTGTCAGACATTCAGAACCAGGTTGTCAAAAGGCCACCAAGCAATCAGTCATAAATTGAGAACTACCTTTATAAAATACTGGAGCAGTTTCCTATGAATTGTGTTAAAATTAGGCAATGATCTGGTTATATAACTGGGGTTGCATAAATAATATTTATCATTATTATTTATCATTTATTTTCATTTATAATATTTATCATCACTATTTTCTCTGTCAAAGCATCTTGAAGCACTTTACAATGAAAAGAACAGCCAAACTCATAATAAAGAATACATTAAAATGACAGCCATTAAGGTATAGTGGTTAAAATGCTGGACTAGATTCTAGTCATCGTCTAGGTGAATATTGATACTCCCCAAGATATTAAGTTACTAATGAAAGTAAAATCTATTCATTAAAAAGTGGGGAAAATAATTCTTCCAATTTTCCAAGTGGGAATGCCTAAATGAAACTTCTAAAATTGTTTGAGCAGCGTATATGATACTGGATTGTTGGGGACAATATGCCCAGATTGTTGGGGACAATATGCTGACTCTGTAAACTGCTTAGAGAGGGCTGTAAAGCACTAAGAAGCAGTATATAGGTCTAAGTGCTATTGCTAACTCTCGATTCTGTTAAATAGAAAGAGGGCTTATGAAACATTGTGTTCCTTTCCTAAGTTTTTCTCTCTCTCTTTCCAGTTATTCTTCCACCTACAAAGGGAGCGCTGTTTCCGTGAACCTCGAGCTCGCTTCTATGCAGCAGAAATGGCCAGTGCGGTGGGCTACCTTCACTCACTCAATATCATATACAGGTAAATTATGTTGGCATCAGAGCAGGTAGTGATCCTATTGATTGCTGCAAAACATATCAATATGTGAAATAACAGAATAGGTAGGTTTGGCTGCCTGCGAGCAAACTAAATTATTTGGACCCCTTTCAGTCTGGTTTCAGATCAGGGCACAGCACGGAGATGTCATTGGTCGCGTTGGTCAATGATCTCTGGTGAGCCCAGGGTAGGAGTCATTCCTCTATCCTGGTTCTACTTGACCTCTCAGCAGCTTTCGATGCAATCAATCATGGTATCCTTCTGCACCGACTCAGGGGGTTAGGAGTGGGAGGCACCGTGCTTCCATGGTTCTCCTCCTACCTCTTGGACTGTGTGCAGACAGTTGGTGGGAGGGCAGAGATTGAGCCCGAGGCCCCTGGTTTGTGGGGTGCCTCAGGATTTGGTCCTCTCATCGCTCCTATTCAACCACTGGGGGAGATCATTTGAGGGTTCGGGGTGCAGTATCATCAGTATGCTGATGATACTCAACTGTTCATCTCCACCCCGAACCAATCCAACGATGATGCCGAAGTGATGTCCTGGTGCCTGAGGGCTGTGGACAGTGGGGGTCTGGATGGGGACCAACAGGCTCAAACATAACCCAGACAAGATCAAATGGCTTTGGATCCCTACTTCTCGGACCATCCAACACTTTCCATCATTGGAAATAGGGGGGAGGTGTTGATCCCCTCTGAGAGGGCTCATGATTTAGGTGTCCTTCTGGATCCACAGCTAAATTTAGAAGATCATTTGACAGCTGTGGCCAGAGGGACCTTTGCCCAGGTCCACCTGGTACACCAATTGCGTCCCTTTCTGGACTGAGAAGCATTACTCACAGTCACTCATGCCCTCATCACCTCATGGCTAGACTACTGCAATGTGCTCTACTTGGGGCTGCCTTGAAAAGCATTCGGAAGCTTCAACTGGTCCAGAATGCAACTACGCGAGCATTCATGGGTGCCCCATGATACAACCATGTCACACCACTCTTGCACGGCTTGCACTGGCTCCCAGTAGGCTTCTGGGTTCAATTCAAGGTGCTGGTCATTACCTTACTTCGAGACTGCCTTCTGCCACCATTTGCCTCCCAGCGCCCTGTGAGGTCACAAAGAGTGGGCTTCCTCTGGATACCATCAGCCAGACAGTGTTGGCTGGGAACTCCACAGAGGAGGGCCTTCTCTGCGGCGGGCCCAGCCCTCTGGAATGATCTTCCTCTGCTCCGAAGTGTCCCAGATGTATGAACCTTCCGTCGAGCATTAAAGACCTTGCTCTTCCAGCAGGCCGGTTTAAATTGACCATCCAAAAACTTTAAAAGGGGTTTTAAATTGGTTATTTATGTACTGTTTTTACTCATGTTGTGAGCCGCCCAGAGTCCTGCGGGATTGGGTGGCCTACAAATTCAAATAAAATAAAAATAAATAAAGAGATGCAGCATAGTAAGAAAAGGAGCACTGGATGCCTCAGGGAGGAGGAAGTATGGTGCAAGCTACACACAAGTGTCTCTCTACTCTGAAAAATCTTGCTTGGATTTCGACAGAATTTTTAGCTCCTAAGAGGCTTCCCAGGGTCTCTCCCACTCCCTTGGGACACGGTGAATGGAGGGATTGTGATTGTTCAGCAGAGCAGTCACGTAACCTTTCACTTAACAACTGCTTTGGTTTTTGACTAAGATTCCAGTCCTAATTGTGGTTGTAAGTTGAGGACTACTTGTAGTGAGTGAAGAAATACATATATGATCATGCAATATGGTTATTTTTCTCCCAGTCATTTTTTAGTCCCCAGTATGGTAAATGGTGTCAATCTTTTATAAACATAATTTGCAATACAAGCCTACATTTTATTTATTTATTTATTTATTTATTTACTTGTTTGTTTGTTTGTTTGTTTATTTATTAGATTTATATCCCGCCTCTCTTCACCCCTTTCGGGTGTAATGTAATTGATTGATTTTAAAGAATTTGTAAAACTGGCTACCCATGTTTGCAAGGTAGGATGAAAATGTTTAGAATATATTCATGCCCAGATAGGTGTAATCAGAAGGTAAGGTCCGGGTGAGCCATCTTCACTATGTGGTTTCCTTGGTAATTCTATGTCAGTCATATTACCAGTTGGGCCCCAAAATTAATTCTCTAGTGCCCTTTAGATATTTTGGACTCTTCATCCCTGTTACAATAAGTAATGGCAGGGGTGTCCACAGGTTGTAGGGAGGAAAAAAAAACAAGCTATATAACTCTCAGATATATACCTGTTTTTGGCTTAATGAAAATAACATGGGGTTTTAATTGGTCTTTGAATATGGAATAAAATGTAATCACTAAGTAATAATATTTTTACATAATCTTTTCTAGGATGACACTGAACCATACTTCATTGGAATATTTTGTTTTGAGGCTGGAATTAAAATTATTGCCTTAGGATTTGCTTTCCACAAGGGATCCTACCTAAGGAATGGGTGGAATGTGATGGATTTTGTGGTGGTTCTCACGGGGTGAGTACCTGATTTCTTAATTGCCATCTGTTCTTAATATTTGCCTGCTAGCTCTCATTAATAGTCACTGACCAATGTCTAGACCAGGAAGAAGATCTGAAAATCTTTGGCTCTGTTGCAGTAGAAGAGGAATAACTAGTGTGAAAAGCAGAGATTACTGAGCTTTAATCTTCTGATTTGAATTTATGTAATGTATAAAACATGGATTTTTAAATGTATCAATGCTGATTACAGGCAGGTACTGTAATATGATTTCAGTAAGATTCACTAAGCTGCTTTGGCCAAGTTATTATTTACTAGTAGCATCACCACACGAAAACTGAATATATGATTAACATAAAATCATTACATGTATGATCTATAACTCAGTAAATTAAAATTTAGTCTCAGGGTGCCTTACTATGCCTTGCTGCTTGTGTATCACACACTTGCAGACTTATCAAAAATAGTTACAGAATGTGTTCTGGAAGTGGGTGTATATAACCAACCAATAATAACCAGTTAAGTGCCTCCTATAACTGGTCCTTATGTAGTATAAATTATGTATTCCTTTTTTGGATATTTGTATTCTGTTTTTCCATCATGTAATGGAACTTTTCCTCCATTCAGCTCAAATCATTTTGAAAATGTGTAGGACCACTACAGAAAAAGTTATCTCTTTCTTATAACTGTTGTGAGGCTGTTTTCAAATTTCCTTTCTGCTGTTAAAATCCTGCTTCAATCTTACAAAAACAGGCAGAAAATTAACCGTGTTCTTTGCTACATGCCAAGCTGACTTTGCTTTGCCTTTTTCACGTGCCATTTTTCATATATGAATTTTTTGCGCATTGTGCTGTTTCTAACAAAATAACTTTGAGAATGGTGCACAAACATAGCCTTCTGGATCTGTATGTGTAACAGGTACATCGTGTCTGTAATGCAGCGTCTTCTCACTTTGCTAGTTTGTAGCAGGGCTTGTTTTGTGCTGCTTCACAGCCTGCTAGCAATTTCTTGAGAACAAAAAGTCTTTTCTCTGAGACAAAGACCTTAGTTTATTGAGCATTCTTGAGATGAACACATACTCAGCAGAGATGATCATACATGTTAAACAACTTTCAATTTAGAATGACTTTGTTTTGTTGCTGCTGCCTATTCCTTTCCATCGTGCTTTGTTTCGGTAGTAATGTGTTTTTCTTCTAGAGTTTCATCTGGTGGCAGGAGTGATGGTGGTGTCTCAGGGTATGGTCAAAAAACTCTACAGCAGGGGTGTCAACCTTGATTTCATTGAGGTCCGCATCAGCATTGTGTTTGAGCTTGGGAGGGGTGTGGCCAGCTCATCGTGACTCATGTGGGAGTGCCTGTGGTGGCCTGAGTGCTCTGCCAGCAAAGATGGGCTACTGAGCTCCATTTTCGGCTGTGACGACCTCCTGCAACCCTCTGCCAGCAAAATAAGAGCTTGGGCGGGCCGTCCACAGTCCTCCCCAAGCTCCATTTTCACTGGCAGAAGCACGACGGGCCAGTCCTTCGCTGCTTCCATGGAGGCCCTACGGGCCAGATCTAAGCACCCCATGGCCAGATCTGGCCTCCAGGTCTTGAGTTTGTCACCCCTGGTCCATGATGATGCAACACATACTGAACGTGACCACCCTCTTGTGATTTTTTTTTACCGTTCTCTCTGAACATTCCTGCCTTATGTAGTATATATAGTCTATTCCTTTTTAGGATATTTGTGTTCTGTTTTTCCATCATATAATAGAACTTTCCTGCCTAATAGCTTGCTATATATAATTAGTGGTTTGACTGCAGGGATAGTCTAAGTTAAAAAATATATTCCTAGTTGGATAGGTTGTTTTATATTAGAAGAAAAAATGAAAATATTTTCTTTCTTCTGAAACAAAAGTAACACTAACTTTGATCAAGGGAAATCAAGCCCAAATGTAATTTCAGTTGGGAAACTGATAGAATATTTAGTTTTGAGAAAGTTGTACATCATCAACTAAGTTCCTAAATTCTTGAGATTAAAAAAGTAACATTAATATTTATTTAATAATAAAAAATAAAAATTAATAATTAACAATTAACACAAATGCTGATATAACAAAAGGTATGTAATGTCATAAGTTCTAACTTTTGAAGAGATACTCAGGCAAGATTTCTACTAGATGTAATTCTCTTTCTGCTCTGAGTTTATTGTCTTTCTCGAAATGTTCTTCCTTTCTTCTTCATGGTGTTTGCAGATTCATAATTTACAAAATATCAGAAAGGTCTCAGAAGCAAGAGTTTTGAAATGGTTTTTTTCTAGATTGAAGAACATGTTATTAAGGAAATCTTGTGAGGACAGCTATTTACTCATTATTCCACCATATTAATTTGTATATTATTTTGTTAAAACATATTCTTGGGTTCTGGAATTACATTTTGAATAATATTTGGGATGTTGTTGACCATGACAGCTTAGGAAGGTCTTTACTGGTTGAAAATTGCAAACTAAGATGGTAGATTTCCATAAAGAAAGTTATGACAATATGGCACTTTGTACATCAGAGATAAAATGAATGTAATATTTTAGTCCTTTGTGTTAAAGATTAGAATCAGACTTTCAAAGGCAGAATGTTTATATTAGTGATTATATAATAATCACTATAGCAGTTTGTTGGTATCTTTGTTTATATGAAATTATTTATCTTTTGGTTTGTTTATATATAATAAAGAATAAAATAGATAAATAAATACATACATATAGAAACCATGATCTCCTTCATGTACCTTCTTGATTAGCATCGAGAAACAGCATTTTACCACAATGCATTAACAAGATGTAAGGTGATTTAAGATTACAACTGAACACTGCAGAGGTTGAGCTTTAAGTCTTCGTGTTTTTATTTGTTTTGCTGGAAAGGTATTTGAGATATATGTGTGCTTTTAAGGATCAAAAATGCAGCAGTCCTCTGAATTTTTCCCTTAAATATACTTGATCCCTATTTGGATATGTTAATACAAATATATTACTGCCCTATCGCAATGTTCTAGAGGTGAGCTTTGTGTCTTTTAGATTTTAGAAATGATCTATGATTTCTTGAACTAAACCAGTTCAAATGCAAGTTAGGATGATCATGCGTTTCAATATTACTTGATTGCCACCATTGCCATCTACTTAAAATGCCACTGCCTGCTGCATTCCTCACAGGATGTAGCTTCTTAGTATGCCAGGCCATATTTGTTTCTTGATTAGGGAGTCTTCCCTGCATTATTACTTAAAGGAGCTTTCTAGTTTCTAGACGTGTCCTGAATGCCAGGTAGCCTTTCTACACAGCCTGAATGGTAAAAAGAGAAAGAGGCTTCCTCTTAGTTATTATGCCGAGAAGTAGCTGGACAAGCACACCAGCAGATCTCGGGTTTGATGACAAATTCTAATAACTGATTCTTGGAAAAAACAATTTATTTTTCTCTAGATATTATTAATATGTCAAAATACGATAGTAAATTTAATGTAAAAAAATTAAGTCTTCCTTTCCCCTCTCAAAATTAATTATTTTAGTGCAATCTTTATATAATCCAGCTATTACTGCCGCCGATTCCAATGCACGTAAATTATATATTTATTTTGCTCCAATTTGATTTAAATATATTAATATAAAAAGACTCCCTTCTTGTTTGTGGCACACCTTTATTGCAGCATAAATGCTCATAGACCTGGAAAATGGATTTGATTCAGGGTAAGAATCTGAAATTCAATGTTTAAAAGAAATCCAAAAAATTCTAGAACCTTTTACTAACAATTCCAACTGTATTCCCATTCATTACTGCATTCATTAAACCAGCCTACCCTCTGTACAGTTAAAGACTGATCAAATCATAGCAGTCATCTAAATCCAGAGATGTTATAGTCTTCATTAAATAACTGTAAGGCATCAACTACTTCTGAGGGAGTCTGTTGTTCTGTGAAGATCTTTCTTCCAGATTAGGTCAAAGCTGGTCAGACATGTGTCAATATTTCATGCCCTTAGTGCAATTTATAAATTAACCTTTTAAGAGAAACCATGTCCCTGAACTCAGAAAATATAACGCTGAAGATAACAATTAAAAATAAACAACTGTTTATTTTATTCACTGTTCTAAAGCCTGCAGCATTCTGTCATTCGAGGCCAGAATTATAAGGGAGAAAGGATAAGGTAGTTCTATGCTGCATTGGTCAGATCCCATTTGCAATCCTTTGATCAGGTTTGGTTGCCACAATACAACATGGATGTTGAAAGAGTACAAAGAAGGGCAACAAAGATGGTGAAAAGTGTGAAGATTAAATCCTATGAAGAACAGCTAAAGAAACAGGGAATTTTTAACCTAAAGAAAAAAAGATTTCCAAAGTGGTATTCAATGTTTTTTAACTACTGGTTCTACTACTGCTACTGGCTATGCTATCAGCCAATCAGAAGTGGTATTTGCCGGTGTGGGCCAATCAGAGGTATTTGCCGGTTCTCTGAATCAATCAAAATTATCGCTATCAGTTCTCTGGAACCTGTTGGAACTGACAGAATACCACCTCTGCTTCTAACCTGTGACTGCAGACAACCAAGATAATTACATAAATTTCCAAAGTATTTTGAGTTCTTTTTATCTTAGATTTTATTTCTATTTCAAACTGATTAAGATAGCCTCTCTTCTATTGAATTAAGAGTATGGAGTGGTTCCTTATGCATCACTCTTTCTAGATTTTTTTTGCCTCTGTCTTTGATCCTCCCTATTTTATGACATACCTCAGAATAAAATAGGGAATATTTTTCCTGAGGAAAGCATTGCCATGTAGAGAAATCTACCAACAGCCGTAGTTTGGGAAGGTCCCTTAACTTTTTTTCCTCTTTTCCCACTTACTTCTTGTCCCCATTTATTTTTGTTCACCCCCTTCCTCGGTATTAATAGTGTGTAGGAAATGAAAAACAATTCTTCCAAGAAATCTGAAGGTTACATGTAACTCCCTATAGCTGCAAGCCTGTCTGCTTCATATTGTACATTTTCAACCAATAGTTCATGACCCACAATTGAATCAATTGCCAAGTAAATGTTACGACACTTTTGTGTTGTATTCTAGCAACCACTGATTAGAAAAAGTAGAGCAGGAAGCAAAAAAGAGAAAGACACAGAGATTAAAAGTGGAAGAAAAACCTGGCTTAAATATGAGTCTGAAGGTCATGCCCTAGATGTTTACTATCTGCTGCTCAGGCTATTCATAGAATATTGAAGTAAAATATTATAAATTCTTAAACATTAAACTCTGTGATTTTAACAACCTTGATCATATATTTAGATGACAGCCCTGCACATGGATCATGTTTCAGAATTTAAACCAGTACATCAGGGTTCTACTTGACAAGCTATCTGAATCTATTCTAGCTCAACAAATGGAAGACATAAAGCGATATCAAAAGTGCTTGATAAGAAATATTGCCCTAATGGCTGCAGAGGATTTCTGTGTCTTTGTAGTTGAAATGAATTAGTTAACTCCTGTTTGAGTAAATTATTATTTTAGGATTTGTCGTCACAGGAAGAGGTAAAATGTCAGAGAGAGAAAAAGCATTATTGATAGATTGAATTTCGTTTCTGCTTTGTAAAACAATAAAACAAATTAATTTTATAAAACATTCTTTCAAAATAATACGGCAATAATTAATAGAAACACAATCTCATTAAAATTCCATTGTCAAAACCTGATCCAAACAAATTAACTTAGAACTACTAAAAGTTAAAGCAAAGAAAATACTTGAATTAGATCAGATAGCTCATCCCATGTTTCAGGAAAATGTTAGTAAAAACCACATTCATTGTTGCCCTTATTCTCACTTGTATGTAACTACTCTCTAAAATAGTGTTCAGCCTCCAAAATGCAAACAGTGAGGAAGCATAATTCATATGTGCAGCCACTGGTGATCAATAACTTAAAAATGAGGGGTCCTTGATGCTCTCTGAGCTTGCCTGTTTTCTTGCAGATGTTTCATTATCCTAACTAAGTGGCATCATCAATGCACTGATGATATTACCTAGTTAGGCCCACCAGGGGTGGGTTTCTACCGGTTCAGCCCAGTTCGGCAAGCCATTTGTTAAGGTCAGGCCGATTCTAGCGAACCGGTTTGGTCTGTTTTTGTAAAAAAAAAAAAAAAAATGGGGGGGACTCCCACCCGCTCACCCACCCGCTCACCCACTAATCCACTATAGCTACCTTTATTTGTTCTGTTTGCAGCACAGCTGATCGGCGTAGCAGTGGCCTCAGCTGTTTTTCCGCCTAGGGGTTTCTGCAGGAAGTTTGTTTTCTAAAGAAACAAGCTGCTTGCAGAAGCCTCTAGGCAGAAAAACAGCTGAGGCCACTACTGTGCCTTTCAGCCGTGCTGCAAACAGAGCAAATAAAGATAAGGGTTTTTTTTCCCCTCCAAAATTTTTTTTTTACAAAACCCAACTGAACCGGTTGTTACACCGGTTGAAACCCATCCCTGAGTTTGGGTAATGAAACATCTGCAAGAAAACAAGCAAGCTCAGAGAGCACCAAGGACCTTCATTTCAGCCATGAGCTACAAATATTCTACTTTATTCGTATTTTAAAATGAGCTTTTCATTCCTAACGTATATTCAATGTTTTGTATAATCAGGGAGGTAAACAGATGAATATTTATTAAGTTTGAGCATTTGGGTCTAATACTTGCTGTTTTTCTTATTTTTTATCCCGCCTAGATCAGAACTAGAACTCACAGTCTCCTAGTTTTTAGCCTGGTGCTTTAATTGCTAGACAAAATTGGCTTTGCTTTTTTATTTTTATTGCTTCAGTAAAAAGGAAAGAAAAAAGCAGACCACAAAAAAGCAAAAACACACATAGGGAAAACAACTTAGTTTTTTATCATAGTATTAAACTTCGATCACATGGAATAACACTCGCCATTGTTTACATTAATACAGAAGCAGTTCTTGAGCAGAGAATGAATGCATATAATCTGTCTAAGACTGAAAAATTCAGTGTCCCCTTATTTATTTTATTAGCTTTATACCCCACCTTTCTTTCCCCAACAGAGGGAACGCAAGGTGGCTAACAACAATAAACAATGTACAATTCGATAAAATTCATATCTTTCCTTTATCTTTACCTTATCTTTCCTTTTTAAAAGCACCTTTTATCTTTCTGCTATACACCATGCCCAATAACTCCTTTGTATAAAAAGAAATTTAATGTTTTCAGTACAGGTTCACCTTGACTTACAACCATAATTGAGCCAATAATTAGCATCATAAATTGTGGCAGTCATTAAATGGGTCACTGTGTGCCCATGTCCAATTTCATGACTTTTTTTCCAATAGTTATTAGGCGAATGTTGTGGCCATTAAGTGAACTCATTGTATTCAATGGGCGGGGGGAGGTTTTGCTAGAAACTGTAAGTAAACACCAGAAACCAACAACAACAAAATGTGGCCACATGATTGTGGGATGCTGCAAATAGCCACGAATGCAAGTTGTTTTCCAAGCACCCAAAATGCGATCACATGTCCAGTGGTAGTGGTATGGCTGTCAGAACTTTGGAATCAGGTCATAAGTAGTTCTGAAGAGACTTTAAAGATCCCTAAGCAACAATTTGTTAAGTGAGGGCTATCTATAAATAATTTAAGATCAGTTTCTTATATTTAAATAACTCTAAAAATATATTAACAAATTTATGAGTGTTAAACAAAAGGATACAATTGTCCATATCATATGTGTTAGTGGCCCCTTATTAGCATCCTGAAGTTGACAATCCTCTTAAAATGTTATCCGGATGTCTGGTAAACATGAAATATCATTTGTTGAGTTAATATCATAGTAAAATACAAATTTACTATTATTTAAGACCCCATTCATTCATTTAATCATTTTCAAAGCTATCACTCCTTGATGGTTCTGGGAAATTTAAAGACTAACAAAATTAAAACTCAATTCATAAAAAGAATATTATGACAAAAAAATTCAGCAGCAGACAAAACATAAGTAAAGCAGGTTCCTCTCCCAAGTCCTGGAAGAGAAAATATGTTTTAGATACTTTCTTAATTAGAATGTCCCATATTTGTTGATTTCAAAGTTGTTACAAATAATTAAATATATAATGTCTCCTCCATAGCAATATTCTTTAACTGTTTATTTAAAAAAGATTAAGATTTACAGACACCAAACATATTTCAATGTTTATTTTTTTTAAAAAAAAACTAAATCAAATCTGATAATAAATTAAGAGCTTAAATGTAGCTAATATTTCTGGGTTTTAATTAAATATAATATTGTTGTTTTGCCTCCAAATAATTTTAAAATTAGTATCTACAATAAATCAATTTGGAAATCACAAGGAAGTACTTTGGCGGGGGAAAGGCAAGGGCATGGGTGGGTTGCTTGCCAATCAAGCCAAAAAATATAATGATATAACAAGAAAGCCCTTAATTTGGGAAGGAATTGTGTCTGACACCTATTACCATACCAACTGAAGTCCATAGTACAGGTAGTCTTAGACTTAAAACAGTTCATTTAGTGAACATTCAAAGTTACAGCTTCACTGACTTCTGACTGTTTTTCACAGTTACGACCTTTGCAATATCCTCATAGTCACGTGATCAAAATTCAGATAATTTGTCATCTTGCAGATTCCCAAAGTCATGTAATCACCTTTTGCAAACTTTTGACAAGCAAAGTCAATCGGGAAGCCAGACCCGCTTAACGACTGGGTTACTAACTTAACAACTACAGTGATTTATTTAACAACTGTGACAAGAAATGTCATAAAATGGAGCAACCCTCACTTAACAAATGTCTCACTCAACAATCGAAATTTTGGGCTCAATTGTGGTTGTAAGTCGAGGACTACCTGTATTCTGTTTTCTCATCCTTCTCGTACACTTTTTTCCCCTTTAGCTTTGGGTTTGAATTGTATAGGTCAATTTTTAAGTTTCCGAAAGTAAAAATCTGAGTGTAATTGATTAATTGATTATGTGCCATCGGGTTGGTATTAATAGCGGCCAGATAGGTGGATTTTCTCCAGGAAGACTTATCTCTAACATGGTCCTTTGGGTCTTCTACTTGTGCATTCATCACTGCTGTAATTGAATGACATGTAGAGTGCCTCAGTGTTCACACAGTCACCTTGACTATTTATTTATTTATTTATTTATTACATTTTTATGCCGCCCAACTCCGAAGGACTCTGGGCAGCTTACAACAGAGATAGCAATACCACTCAGATGTTATATACTGCTTATCAGAGCTTTACATCACTCCCCAAGCAGTTACAGAGTCAGCTTAGTGTCCCAACAATCTGGGCCCCATGTACAGCGGATTACAGTAGTTCAATTTAGAGCTAACTGAGGTATGAGTGATTGTGAGTAGATGTCTCTGATTTAGCAATGGGCACATCTGGCACAGAACTCTGCAAAGGCCCTCCTAGCCATGACTGCCACCTGCTCTTTGAGCAAGAGCTGTGAATGCCATCCTCTCCCTCTTCTCATGCAATGACTTTGTTAACATGCTTTTAATGAGTTTTTCTGGAGAACATCTCTTGTGTTATGGCCAGTCTGAATAGCACCACTGATATAGTAGCAGAAATGTGAGATCTGGTAACTTTTTAAATATATGTTTAACCCTTTTAGACAGGCTGTAGGGTGTATTTTTAGACAGGTGGTAGGAAGCAGTAGATTTCATCATTGTCATCTTGATTTATGCCTAACATGGCTTAGAACATATACACCTAAAGATGCTTTAAGCAATGTCATAAATGCCTGTCTGAAAAAGGGAAGGATGACTCTTCTTTAAAAAAAAAAATCAATCATTTTAGCTCAAGAAGCTATCTTGGACCTTTTTGTAAATGGTCAACTTCATATTTTTCTTTTACTTTCTATCTTTAGGCAAAGTGATTGGGATGGTTGTTCTTTCCCAGCTGCAGAAATTTCTGCACATTAGCTTGATCCTGATAAATGACCTTGTATTGGAATCAGTGGAGGAGGTGTAATTGATTACTATTTTGGCCTCTTAGAGTCTTTCAATGCCATTAACAATGCAATCCTTATGAATTGCCTGGGAGATATGGGAATAGGGGGCATTGTTTTCCAGTGTAAGTACCAATCAGCCCCATGATTGCATGCCCCATTGTGTCCCCCATTCAAAGCTGCAGAGCCAGGTTTTCACCTCTTATAGAAGTCCAGGAAGCCAGTTGGAACTGAGATGGAGATGATAGAGACTAAGACAGAGATGAGATGATGGAGAGATAGAAAGAAAGAGAGAGAGAGAAATGGAGAGAGAGAAATGGAGACAGAAAGAGAGAGAGAGAGTACAGGAAAGAGAGATGATAGAGATATAAATATCTTCTAAAAGTACCTAAAATCTACCAGCAAAGTACCCAGCTTTACATTTATCCCTGGATCAAGCTGATAATGCAGTCAAGTTTCTATCCCAGTGCTGAGTCTTCCAAAAAGAGAAGTTCCATCTACCATTTGTTCCTGCCTATCTGATCAGATAGAAGGGTCTCTCTTCCCTTTACTTAGAGAATGCCATCACCAAAACTTAGGAGGTAGACCCTTTTCATTGCTGCCCCTTTTATTTAGAACAGCAACCCACCCACACCCCGATCCAAATGGCTTACTACTTTGTTGGCCTTTTGAAAGACCAATAAAATCTTCCTTTTTCAGAAGGCTTTAGGAACAGAAATAGTATGACCTGTTTTCTATTACAATGTGTGATTCTCTTGAAATTGACTTTTTGTAGTGATCATGTGTATAATGTTGCATTGTTATTGATATTTTATGGGCTTTTTACCCTCATTTTCTGAAAATTGGATATGTCAGATGCTCAAAGTTGGCCCACCGTGTAAACCCAATAAACAAAACAAACACAAATAATCAACTCTATTCCTGTTGAGTGGGACTTGAGTGTGGGAAATGAATACAAGGATGAAAGCATGTGGCTTACTCATACTTCCTCTGAACTGAATAAAAAAAGAATTCACAGAAATTATATGCCACACTGTTAGTATATATCATGCTTGTACTTTCATGTGCAATCCCAAATGAAATCTATTGCAATAAATCTATTGAAATAATTGCAATAATGGTGCTCCATTTCCGCATAACACTTCACAGAAGAACTCACCCAAATTCTCCATTATGCCTTTTCTGTACTAAATTAATACTTTTCAATTTCCTGGCTTTCAGTTAGTTGGTGTTTTCTGGATTTTTACATTATTGTTGCTAGATGATGCTCAGTTCAGTCTACCTACAAAGAATTTATCTTAATCCATGAACTGACCTGAAATGTGATGAGTGATGCCTCAAATCACTCAGAACTAGGCAGGCCTTAGGATAGGATGGAGTAGGTTTGCCAAAGATGTGTCCATCCCTGCTTGCTCTACTTGACTTTACTATCGGTGGAGCTTTGCAGGGACTTCAAAAGACTCATATATTAATTCTGGTTTTTTGCTTTGAAGCAGCTGAGATTCAGAAAAGTGGGTAGCTATGATAATGAAGAAAATTTCCTGAACAAATACTATAAAAAGGTTATAGACAGTTTACCTGCAAAATTTAGAAGTAAATGTTTGTGCCACTTAAGGGATTAATAAAGAGAAAAACAAATTAACCTGGAAATATCTTTGCTAGATTCTGATTGAAGAGATATCTGTAGGTAATCTTAATTAAACAGAACTAGTGAACATAGAAAATAAGAGAAAAAAAAGTGAAAAGGAGGCTAGTAAAACTTTATAAAAGTTACTTTTTATTAGAACATTTTTGAGGATTGAAATCATTTGACTTCAAGCTCTTTTCCAATGTCTGCACTTTTATTTCTCAGGATATAAATCCATTTTATAATTACTCCACTATTCTTATCTCAGAAACTTTGCCTGACACACCATTCCATATGTTTATGATTCTCTGAATGAAAAAGTGCTCCCTGACAACCGTTCACTTTTTTCCTTTAATTTCCATTTATGCCTTATTGTCTTAGAACATTGAACTGGAAATATATGTTGCAATATTGTGTGACATTATCTGTATTACTTAAGATTTTATATACCCATACATCAACCAAGCATCAGATAAATCTTATGGTTGCTCTCTTTTTGTTCTTTTTCATCTTTTTCAGAGCTCTGTAGGTAATAGATTCAATTTAGTCTCTGTCAGAAGTTAACTTTAAAGATTTCTCACAAAACTAGGAGACAATACATCTGCATTTGGGTTTGAATTATTCAGATAGAACCCCAGTGTACTTTTGCAAGATAGGAAAAATAAGATCGCATTTAATAAACACACTTATTTGCTTACACATTGACAATGATTTTTAAATCACAGCTCAGTTCTTAACTCTGAGAAACATTTACACTGAACAATTTCAGCAACTGATTTAAATGCAAGAATTTTGCGTTAACTGTTTTTGTGAAATGGAGACTTACAAAATAGCTTTTATGCTATTTTATGTTTTTCTTTCTTTTTCTTTTTTTGTAGAGATGTATGTACAGAAGCCTGTACTACAAAAAGGGAGGGTGAGACTAGGGTAAGGGCACACCTTGGGGAAGAAGAAATTCAGGTACCCTGTCAGGAGACTGATCAGAAGTTTCCAAAAATATTTACCATATGTTGAAGGTGGACTATTACTGTGTCATTGAAGTAGACTACCCTTTTGTGAGATAATGGTTCAGATGCAAAGACTTTGTTCTGATTGGTTGGTGCTGTGGTGCTGTGTCCTGATTAGCTGGAGGTCTGGCTGTATTGGGATTGGTCAGTGGTG
>JANHGC010004063.1:28683-39669 GCA_027560395.1 Boaedon fuliginosus | reverse complement strand
ATAGATAGATAGATAGATAGATAGATAGATAGATAGATAGATAGATAGATAGATAGATAGATAGATGATACATAGATCTGGTTTCACTAAAATCTTTGCTTCAAGTTGCCGAATCTTGTACTTTGATTTCAGCCTATCTTGCAATTCAATCAAATTCCTGAGAATGCATCTCACGGAGGGTGTATTCTCATTGCTTCTTGAGAAACAATCTCGTTGTCTTCTTGGAAACCTTCAGAATTTTCGAAAGAGACTTCAAGGATAAGCATCATGGAGACTTTTTTGGGGGGTGGGGTGGGGGTGTTCCAATATACAGAAAACTGAGATCTGTAAGAACATTTTCCAAGCAGCCTTGCCGCGTCTACGAAGATAGATAATTTAATCTCTGTCATTGGCCTGTCTCTGTCAAAGAGAACAATGGATAGTCTATTCACAATTTATAACTATATAGAAATTAATATTAGTAAAAGGTGTCCATTTAGTGTCTCACCTTCAGTGCTAAAGGTGACAAAGATGATGGATGTCTCCCAGACAATGGATTTATCTTTAAAATGGGGTAATTACACACTGGATGCATGGGTGACATAATGACATTGTGGTTTTATATTAATAAAAAGAAGAAACGTCCCTCCTCGAAGCTGAAAAAGTGGTCAACCAGGACATAGCTGTTTTGATTCTGATTTCTGCTAACCACAGTAAAACAGCAAAGGCCGCGATGGGTATCTCTCTCCATCAAAGCTTTCTTTTCTTTTCTTTTCTTTTTTTGTGCTTTACCATTCTGAGGATTAAAAAAATGGAAATCAGCAATATTGCCTTAAAGTCCTACAAGTTTGTCCCCTAGAGATGCAGGCTCTCCTCCTCTCTGGGGCTATGAAGTATTCACAACCCATCACGATATGTAGAGTATCTTGAGAGCATTATCAAATTATGTCCCCCGTCTCTCCCAAAATTAAACTGCTGTTTGGATGCTCTGGATACCGAGTGTGGCTCAATCTTGGTGTGTGAAGATGCTGACAAGGACAAACGTTTTGCAAAAGGATGAAATACTTACCAGTAATCATAATGGGAGCTTTAACTGCTGTATAAAACTCCAAGTCATTGATTCTTTTCCAAGCATGCTTCTTACCAACTTCTCTTTAGCAAGGTTTATTGTGGGCTCCTTGGTACCCTCTGAGCTGGGTGGTTTTCTTGGAGATGTTTCATTACCCAACCAGGTAACATCATCAGTGCTAAAAGGGAGTGGGGTTTGCAGATAAGAGGAGGAGAAGGAGAAGGAGAAGGAGAAGGAGAAGGAGAAGGAGAAGGAGAAGGAGAAGGAGAAGGAGAAGGAGAAGGAGAAGGTTGTGGGGTCCTTGGTGGTCTGTGAACTTGGTTGTTTTCTTGCAGACATTTCATTACCCAAACTAGGCAACAACATCAGTGCTATAAGGGATTTATTGAACAGAGAGAGAGAGAGAGAGGTATGAGAATTATAGCAGCTATAGCATTTGGCATTTAGAACTAATATTTCTTGTCTGCATGAGAGTGGATTTTTTTTTTCAAAATTTTATTTTCTAACAATCTTCCTTAGGGTCGGTAAGAAGGCAGATCTTTTCACCATTAACAAAGAAGCTTAAAGCTGGCTGTTGAAACAACAGACCCCTGAATTTCTATCATCCAGAGAATCAACTATGACTGTTGAGTGGCAGAACACATGTTTTGCGAGAAAAATCCCCCGGCTTTAGTATTAGCATCTCCTATTAAAATAGGATTTGGTTATGGCTTGTATATATTCACAAGAACCCAGGGCAGTTTGCCATAAATTTGAAAGCTGTTTTGTTTCTTAGGGATTCTTGCAAGATTATTTTCTGACATGAGACAAGATTGTTGATGACTTACGAAACAGATCACGGATTGTAGCATTTTTCTAGAAAGCCATTGTCAGAACATGATTTATTAAAAAAAAAAAGAAGAAGAACTTAAATCCCTGGTCATTAAGAAATCTTTAAAGAGAAAATGACATGAAGTATCAATGTCCCAGTAAATTAGAAACCAATAAAGCAGATCTATACTGAAAATATTAAACTATGGGTTGGTACAAGTTTAAGATGCTTAGGCCATCAGTTGGAAATGGCCGTAAGCTCAAATCTCATTCGTCGTCCTTCAAAAATGTGAGATGCTTTTTCACACGCTCCTGAAAGCAAATCTAAAATGAAGATCATCCCAAAGGTGTGTTTACAAATGGCAGCTGGGTTTTCTTCGATTTTCCTTGAAGAGGTTGCACTTCTCGTCCAAGAAGCGTCTTCAGTTCTTCCTTCAGAGCTGAAGAAGCCTCTGAAGGGTGAGAAGCGAAACCTCTTCAAGGAAAATCGAAGAAAGTCCAGTTGACTTTTGAAAAAGCACCTTCGGGACAACCATGACTTAGATGACGGAGAATCTCCATAGACATCTCAAATGAAGCATTTCAGATTAACTGATATGGACTAATACTAAATTTGAGGAACTTTGGTCTTGGTTTCGTATGTGATCTGTGTGACGTACATCATGTTGGTCTCATAGTGGGGCAGGCAGGCCTTGTTAGAAACACCCCCTTGTGGAGTACTGTGAAGCCATTACCATGGCAACTCCACCGCGCTGTAGGCCGTATCTTCACAGAACACACACCCAGAGGGGTCAGAACACTCCCACGAGGGGTGTTAGGGGGTATCTTACCCCCACAGTATTTGTTTCCAGTCATCTGTGTACCCCGTTTGGTTGAAATTGCTTGAGATGTTCCAGAGTTATGCTAGAACACACACACACACACACATACACACATCTATTTATATATAGATATAGATTCTATTTTATACTTTTTATTATGCTTCAGATACATAAGCCTGAAACTGAAGCCCAAGAAGGACTTAAAGGAAGCTGCCTAGACAGGCCATGAACTCAGCTTGTCTCCTGTTTGGGTGGGGTGAGATCGGGGGGAATAATAACACAGCCTTCATGTCAACTGATGCCGACCCACAACAGGGAGAATCCTGGGCAACTGTGGAATCGCAGTGTGACACTTCCGGGTACAAAAACGCTAGACATTCTTATAATACACGTTGATGTTTACCATGCATCATTGACCATGCTCATTACAATGCGAAGGTAGCTTGGAGAGAGAGTGGGGGGGGGGAAAGGGGGGATTTCTTTTTTGAAACCGCGTGGAAGAAAATAGGCAATAAAACCCCAACTTGCAATAGGAAGGCGTAAAGAGCCCAATTCAACGGATTGCTCTAAAAGGAGCCACATTTTGCCATGTGGCCATTGCCCATAAATGGTTGCTATGGGGTCTTGCTGTTGTGGGATATGTGTCGTGTTGTTCATTTCACTGATTGTATTTTTATTGGTCCACGGGCAAAATAAAAGTTCTCCCTAACTTGCAATAGCTAATGAAATTTTTAAAAAGGGGTTTTCGGATACATTAGTTTGGTGAACGTGGCTTATTCTTAGTTCTTTTTTTGGGGGGGGGGGCAGATAGAAATGGTTCTAGTTGGTTGTCATGGATGGTTGTTGGTTTTTTTGCCTGATTTTTGCACTTGCAATTATGTTTTTAGTGGCAGGAACACAGCACATGGTATTCCTTCATTAATTCACGGCTGCATTATTACAACTCATAGTTGGTAACAAGAGATGAATGGAGTCTTAATAAGACAAGCTGTCCCATTTCCTTCTCTCTCTCTCTCTCTCTCTCTCTCTCCTCTCTCTCAACTACGGAAATAACCCACCACAGGACTCCATGCTCATTGGCAACCTGGAAGCCAACAGAGTGCAAATTTTATGCAAGAGGCAAAACATCTGGCATTCTCATTTACTCAGAACATGTAGCGGGAGTTCAATTCTATCTCCGTATGTGGAACAAGCAAAGCGCCCCAACTTCCTGTTCTTCTTTGTACATTGCAACAGAGGACATAAAGGCGGATTTATAAAGGTACTCAACTTCCTTTCATTCCTCAGTTCCCGCAGAGAACTGTGGGGTGACGGATACCCATTCGCTCTCTTTGGGGCTCTGAATATAATAAGGCCAAGGGAAAGTTACTCAGTGGAAAAAGGAAATTACGACCTTAATTCCCTTCTCTATCCAACTCACTGGGTTGAATTTTTTGGAAGGCTACATCCGTTATATGGAGCCTTATACTTTCCATGAGTTGCATGGAAACTTTGAACCCAACATAATGGCTTCTTGAATTCCGATACGCCCCTGGGGAGTTCTGGGGTTTCAGTCTCAGCATCTCTGGAAAGCATCAGGCTAGAGATCGTTGGTTGTTCCACTTGGCAAGAACGCAGGTGTGAACAAACCATGTAGAGATGAAGTCTACAGAATCATAGCTGGGGGAGAGTCACCGAATCCAACTTTATGGCTAGCGCAGTTCCTACTTGAGGGGGTGAGGGACAATTTAACCAAGGAGGCCTCTCAAAATGGTGTAGCTTTCGCGGGTGATTTGTGGGTGGAATTAGGTCATGTTACTGAATTTGAGATGACTTCTGATGATTCAAGGGTTTATTGGAAAGCTAGTGTGGATAAGGCCTATTAGATTCTTGGAAAAACAACCACTTTATTCTTGTTACTGGAGGGATGAATCTGGGTCAATAGATGCATTTTGGATGTGTACCAATTCTTCAATGATTTAGGACTCTAGGAGAAAAAAATCTCAGGGACAAGAACACCCTTCATCCAGTGTCTCCTTTCATCTGGCTGCTTACAGTCTCCATCTTTGCCATCGATATATATTACAAAACACGTCTCCTGTAGACTAAAAAGGGATTCTGTTATGTTAAATTGTTATAATGTACCGCTCTGGATTATAACTTGATACAAAATTCAAGTTATTTATATGTATTTTCAGCCGAAAACATCCTGTCTGGATTTTCAATATGATAAGATTAACTCTTGCTAAAATATAATAGTACAGATGGTCAGGCCGGGAAAAAATTAGGCAAATATGAAAGAAAAGAATATTATACTCTTCTTGTGCGATGGAAAAAAAAATATGATTTATCTTCCAAGGAGATTATAACCAGAGCTATTAGAACCAAGAAAATCTGATCTTGCAGGAGCAATCATTATTCTAACTCTAATTTTTGTTTAGTCTTCGAAACACTTGCTCTGCTAAAGGTTGGGCAAGGAGCCTAAACCCAGGGAAAGAAGTTTGACCCTCACCTCCACTAAAGTTTAAAGTTTTGTTCATCGATTCCGTTGTGGGAGAAAAACACATTATTATCTCTGTAACCTCCTGCAAGATTAATATAATACTCAGTGGACTGGGATATCCCTAAGAGCAAAAGATTTGTTTTGAATGAATTAACCAGCAATCCATATGGATCAACGTGGCCTTCGATTAAGATATGTTCAGTATCTTTAGAGGTCATAAACAATATGAAGGTTTGGGGTTCTGGTGAGCTGTTTAAAAAGAATTTGTTGAATTGGTTTTTAAGCCAACTTTGTCCTTTGCTGTTTCTTGTATGTTGAAGCATGAAGCAACGGTCCTGCTATATTCTGAAACTTAAAATGTTTCCTTCTGAAGTTTATTACCAATTGTTATTCTATAGTCCGTAATTCACCCTAAGTCACCAGCAGACACATCTGCTGCTCCATGTTCTACTTAAAATATAGTATCTTGCCCACGAGAAGATACATATTTTTATACTTAATTCCAAAATCTTAGTAAAAGTCAACATTCCAAGTTTATCTGGACTCCTCCTCCATAGGAGTTTTTAGATCAAAATCTTATTTAGCTTTCTGCTGTTTTATTTCAAATTCTCTCACGTTCTTAAGCTTATACTTTGTCCAGAGTGGTATATAGGGTCTCCTGTTTGGGCAGAAGGTTCTGCTAGAAGACCTCCGAGGTTCCTTCCAACACAGATATTCTGTCTTTGACCGAACGAAAATTTGCATTCATGTTATTATCATCCTGAACTAAGAAGAAACAAAGACGCTGAATAAAATTAAGTTTGCAGGACGGGGGGGGGGATTGCCATTTGTTGGCCACCCTTTGCAAGTGCTTTGGGGACCAGCATCCCAGCTGTATAGGCCAACCTTGATTTTTTTAAACTCTTCAGGGAAAGGATAGCGCGAGATACTCAAGTCGAAATGTAGTGAGTCTAATTAACTGAACCCAACCAGCAACCCAATTTCCCGAGAGGCTAAACGACATTCAAAAACCACGTTCATTTTCCAGAAAGATTAACCCCACCAGAGTCTGTTAGAATGGTATTTATCAACCGTGCACTTCGATTTCAAAAGAGAATTGTGTTTGTGTGTGTGTTTGTTGAAAAGTGTGGGGGGAGGGAGAGATCCACTCCCCTTTGGGTTTGAGCAAAGCCCCCCACACACACATCTTTCGGGTTTATTCTCCAAGGGTTTCTGCAATGTCACATTTATATAACAAGGATGAATCCCAATTTAATTAAACTGCCCAGGGACTAAGTATCTGTGTTCAATATAATATTTGAACAAGAGTGGAAAGGGCGGGGAGGGCTCCATTTACATGGAGGGGGGTTGGGGGTTGGGTGTCATTCTGCCAAGCATCTGCCTCCATCGTCTCGTCTGATTCGCAGGGACGAGCTGCCGTTTTTGCATTTTTGGAATTCGACAAAGATCACCCAGCTGCCAGTGTACTTTTCAGAGCTTAAAGACCGAATCAGGGCTTGAATTGCCTCCAACTTCCTTTTTGTCGCTCTT
The DNA here is from genome assembly GCA_027560395.1 of Boaedon fuliginosus. Taxonomy (NCBI): domain Eukaryota; kingdom Metazoa; phylum Chordata; class Lepidosauria; order Squamata; family Lamprophiidae; genus Boaedon; species Boaedon fuliginosus. The sequence continues at coordinate 32,978 of JANHGC010004063.1, read as the reverse complement.
ATTGTTACTGACAATGGAGCCGGAGTCACAAAGGCAGCCGGATTGCAAATGTAACCGCGCGCCAGGCCTTTGAACATCCTCAGCAGCTGTTGTAACAGCAGTTCTTCAAACAAACAAACAAACAAACAAACAAAAAAACGAGAACAGTCACAACAGAGAGTATCGTTCCAAGCAGATGCATGCAAAATCTGACCCAGTTCAGAGCCGGCGAACGCATTATTTTATTTTATTTTTTTTCGTATTTTTTCATGGCCTAACGTGAAAATTGTATCCTGATGGGCTCTCAGAATCTAGGGGAAGAATTTGAATGTTTAGGCATAAAATCCTTCTGTGCCTTATCTCTTGAGAGATAAGGAGGAGGAGCAGAAGTAAAGGGGTAATGTGCTGCAGGATTATTTCCCATCGCGTTGGAAACAGAGATGGCTATGCATTTATTTTGAAACCCCTGGGGCATGAAATGAAGTCCTCGGTGCTCTCTGAACTTGAGGAATTTCACTAGATATCATAGCGCAAGTGAGGGTGAGGTTATCTCCTCGATAATTCCTCGATTAGAGTATTGCTTTCTGCTTGGCAGTTTGTCTGGTGTTAATCCCTGCTTATCTGGGAGCTGAAAAAGATACGCTCTGATCTTTTGGGTTCCTTCACTGCTGTTTTAATTGTCTCTTGTGAATGGTAGGTAAGTGTGGTTTATCTCTACATATCTATCTGTGGTGATTTGATTGCTACCCGGAACTCAAAGAACGTGGTGCTAAATTATCATTTTTGACACAATAACATCTTTTAAATACTTGGAATTTCCCCCAAAATCTGCAACTCTTTAAAGCAGCTTCAGCTTCTATTAAAGACCTATTAAAGAGGTCACTCAAAGGGAAATTGTACAGACGACATTTCATTCAAATGAAAAAAAGGAGAAGAAATCCAGTTCATTCTTGTACACTGGCCAGAGTCACTTTCGACAGATAGGCAGTTATACAAATTTGAACAATCAATCAATCAATCAATTTATCTATTTAAATCTATTTACATGGCACTTTTATCTCACACAGTGTTCCTAGGTGGCAAACAGGTCAATACTGTGTTTGATTATTTTTTGTAACTTTTTTCCCCCCATTCAGTATTTTTGGGTAATCCTTTATAACTAAACCTTTTTAAAAAATAAAATAAAATCAGGATCCCAATAACCAGTAAATAATAAGTATCTACAATGCAGTATGCATTCACCGATAAAATACATCCAAGTGTGTGTCCTCCTGTCCTTGGAGCAAGGCACTAAATGCTGTTTAAACACACACACACACACACACACACACACACACACACACACTATTGTAACCAGCAGCCTCCTGCCAACTATCAAAATCAATCTCACTTTAGGCTCACTCTCTAGGGAAAACATCACCATCATTTATTGGCCTTTAGGCTAAGATCAAGTGTGGTGTAAACATCATTTTTCCTAGTATGTTAAACAAATAAATACATACATAGAAGCTCATGGGCCTTATGGCCTGCCATTGCTTTCCATCTGTAGAACCACGTCATCTAGGAGAGGTCATCCTAGTTTTGAAAAGAAGATCTATTTTGTCTTTGAAGCTCTTCTCTCCAAATAAACTTGGCTTCTTGACTTCAAGGCTTTGGTGGAATTTCTATTCCACTACCAGATCTTTCTTTCCCCCTTTTTAATAGGTTTTTTTCTTCTTCTTCAGTTTGGGAGGCGATCTGCGTCACCTTTCAACCAAAGATAAGAATTTAATCAGTGTTAAATCCTGTATCTCAGAACAAGATGAGGACAAACACTGTTTCTAGGATCAGTCAAGGTTTTCTGGGGGATGTAAGAATTGTAAGGAAAAGTAGACCCAAAATGTACATTTTGGGTACCTAATTATCCCACCTTAAATATAGATACACTCTATGGAGCCAGAGGAAAGCTTTTAAAACAAAATAACAAGGATACCGTTCGCTGCATGCCACCGAAATAACTTCGGTTTGCTTCCTTGTTTCTGAAATGAACCCAGCCCATCAGACAATCTGCCTATTTAATGGGGAATATATCTAAACCCAGAAGAAGTTTTCAAACGTTAGTACTTGGCTTCAGAGAAGCTCACGATATGGATTGATGTGTTTAGTCTCCATTTCTAGCTGAGATGTTCTGCGTTGTCAGCGAGCCACAGATAGGAGCCAGGTTGCGTCTAAGGATGGAGGGTTGGTTTGACTTTAAGAAGATCCCTTCCATGGCAGCCAATTCGGAGCAGCCTGATACCTCCTAGGCCTTTTGCATAGAGCGCTTATCCCCTTCAAACAGATGGTGCCTTCGCTCTATCGGCTTCCCCACATCTTGCCTCCCAACAGGCACCCTGCCTTAATAATTTCCATGCCAGAGCATTGAACATCTTGTACTATTACAAAGGACACCGCCAAAACGAGAGCTCAGCCCTTCCAGAGATGACACCAATCCAGTTCCTCCATTGTTGGCATGATTTGGAAGGCAGGGTCTTCCTGCAAGGCTAATCCAATGGCATCTCTCCCTAATGTTCTTCGTGCCATCAGGGCAGAAAGATAGAGGCTCGACGAGAGGCTTCTACCACCCCAGCGGTGGAAGACCAACCTTCCTAAGTCAGAAAGTTGCTAAGTAACTCTGGGCACAGTTTGGGTTTGAGGAGCTGGGCAAAACAGCTTCTGTAAAATACTACCCCCCAAAGAAAATGAGATCAACGCTTGGGAAATAAGGGGTGTGTTTCAAAAACAGAAGAATCTGGGCTTTGAACATGGCAGCAGCTATCGTCAGTCAAAAGATCTCAGATCTCCAAGGTTTTTTGAGGTTGAGTGGGATGTTCTTGGTCTCCCTAGTGGGAGAGACCTCCTGGGAAAAAGGAAGTCCTCCCAGGTTTCTACAGAATCCAAAGAAGTGCAGATTTGGCTGTATAACTGGGTTTCAATCCACATCAAGGTTTGGAGGTAGTTAGTTCCTCATTAAAATGTCAACCAAACAAAATTCTCCGTTTTCCCTGTCCCTAAAGAAACTGCTATTCCCATTCTATTCTGTCTTCCCAACAGCCCAACAAGGTAGGAAAAGATGGAAAGAAAGGAACTAAGATGAAACAGTCTCAAATGACCAGGGAAGGAGTTTGCATCTTGGATCCCTAGATCAATTGTTTCGTCCGATGTTGCAAATGAAGCAAGAGTTAAACGACAAAACGTGGATTGCGATGTCTGTCCGCCAGAGGGAGATATAGAACCATCTTCTACCTCTTGTAAAGCGAACTCTTAAACACTCACTGGCGCAAACACGCCTAACTCAAATTGGCCTTGGAAATTTGGAGCATCCCTCAAAGACAAAGGCTTGTATATGGCCTAATTGAGCTGTTTCCTTTTCCAGCCTTACAAAAAAATCACTTTTGTTGCAACATGTGAGGCATGTTGCAAACGCGGTAGCAGTTTAGGAAGACCACAGAGAGCACCTAACTCGGCTAACGTGGAGATGAGAATGAAATAATTAAGCCAGTCGCTCCAAACCAAGAAATCCCAATTATTCTTGTGATCGGCCAGTTCATTTTGCCTGCAACTAAAATAGCGAGGTTTCCTTTTTTCCCCCCTTGCAGTAAGAACTGCAAATTTATTGGATAACAAACTGAAATATATTGTGCAACCTTTTTTGAACTACAAAACCAATCAGGGTTTTTATAGGCTGTCTCCAGAATTTCAACTTCAGCTTGGCAAGAAGGGAGTCATGCAGTTTTTTGGGGCGTTCGTTGTAGATGTGCTTCCGTGTAAGTCTCTCACTTGTTGTCACAATCACCGTCACTAAGCTAATCGTCGCCTGAAATGCACCGTGCAATCACACCCAACACGCCAAAACAGTGATGTTTCAAACTGGAAAGGAAGAAGGATGCCTTTCCTTGTGTTTTTAAATTGGTATTCCTCTAGACTGAACCAAAGTCCAGAATCTAGACCTTAAAACTTATGTATGCTTTTTTTTAAAAGGTGAAATTAATGTTTCTACGACGACTAACCAATTTCTCAGCGCCCACCAGATGGCGCTTCCCGTTTCAAATTAATTCTAGAAAGTGAAAGAAGGAATCAGATCTCTGAATCTGACTTTTCCAAACAATCTTTGAAAGGGGGGGGGGGATAACAGATGAGGAGCACATGACCTGGAAAGAGAAGCAGTAACAAAGCTTGTCTCTTCCTTCAACTTTCACAATAATGTTCATTACAGCTGGGATAGCAGTGAGTGGATCTAATTCAATTTCTAGCCAAGGCTGCTGCTATTCCTCCTCCTCCTCCTCCTCCTCCTCCTC
>JANHGC010004060.1:85807-96216 GCA_027560395.1 Boaedon fuliginosus | reverse complement strand
AGAATAGAAGGAGAATTTGCTTCCTACACCATTCTAAACTATGACTTCTTTAAGCATGGTTTCATGAATAAACTACAACTGGCTATGTTATCATAATATACTAAGCAAGAATTCAATAAACTGTATTATAATTTTCCATGATGTAGAATCTCATCTATTATTTGAAAGACTGGGTTTAAAACTAAGTCAATGCACTGTGAAAAAAATAATTGTTAAAATACACTGGTAGTCATTTATGATAACTGCCATTTAAACATGTGATATGAGAAATATCTTTCATTTGCTGGATCACAAATGCCAGAACAATTCTCATATGCTGTTTCCTCTATATTTCTCAATAATGGGTAGCCTTTATCAAATATCACAGGGAAGCAAAAGAGATATCCAATATAATTATAAGCAGTCAATTAAAGAAAGTTGTATACTGTATGTCACATACAGCTTATGCTGAGAGCCTCACCAGAACAATTTGAGTCAAGCTGAAACGATATCTCCTTGCCATTTTGCTTGTACCCAAGTACAATTTTATTGCCTTCTGCTTTGAAAAGTTATGTTGTCTATTACAGAGTATTCCAGAGCAATACCACCATTTGAGTGGATCACTTCTTATTTTCACATATATATTCCAGAAAAGCATTGGAAGTGAACTTTGCTGAAAGGGCTTTCAGTTCTTCACCCAGATCTCTCAGAACATTGCAGCACGTCATCTTTTGTCAATACTGTCTCCAATACCCTGTGCTATTGCTGTAGGTCTTCTTTAGATACATAAGAGAATTTGGGAATACCGCATGTCATCATCCCATATAATAATAATAATAATAATAATAATTTATTAGATTTATACCCCGCCTCTCTTCACCCAGAAGGGGAACTCGAGGCGGCCAAGGGGAACATATAAACTACACTGTTCTTTAAACTGTAGAAAACATTCTTCAGCTGACTGTATTGCACATTCCAGCACCTGGTTAAAGAATTCAACTTTGCATTGTTGCTTGCTGTCTCATGGGACTATCCCGTGCTTCAGAAACACTTATATTCTTGAGTGGGTGGAAAAATAGCCTCAGGGTGAATTTTTTCTGTCAGGTTCTATACATACTTCATAGCATTTTTAAATCTCTCTTCTGACTGTAGATTGTAAGCATTTCTTTGTTTGGACCAGTTGTTTCAATTTTCACATATCAAGATCAATATCTTGCTTACATTTTATAATCCAAACATTATGTCATACTACAACAGTAGGTCACCAGAAATGTGAAGTTGTGTATATTTCTGGGGATTTCATTTTCTTCTCAAAACATTATCCTTTAATGCTAACTAGTGCATTAAATTCCCAATTTTGGGTTTGATGGATTTTATCACTTCTGCCCTACTTTCCCATCATGTCACATTCAGTGACTTCAGACAGGGTATCCTTGGATGATGCTTCAAAATTTACCATCAATGAATTAATGTAGAGTGGGGAAAACATAGATGCTTGAATTATATTTGAAATAATTCAACAGCTCACTAGAAGATAGTGAAGCATTACTGACCATGACGTTTGGTGAATGAAAAAGTACATGTGACAAAAATGTTTGAGGATTGAACTCATGTATCCATTCCTCTGCATTCCTCTGTGCTATTTCCTTTCAGGTTGACACCTTTATCATAACCTTGAACTCTCATGTCTGGTAACACAATCCCTATATTTTCCAGGTTTCTAAAAAAGCTCTCTTTCATATTGGCTCCTATAGTGTTATCAATGTCAATTGATGTAGTGTAGCAAATGCTCTCTAACAGTCACTTGTGCATGGACAGTTTTACTTTTTTTCTGTTATTGTTATAAAATGTACCATTAAAGCAATTTGTTCTTTATGGCTGGTGTCAGATGTATAGTTCAGAATAACAGTGTAATTTCTTGCTGACTTCAGATGTGCCACAATCTTCAATTTGACTTTTGGTGCTAGTAAATGCATAATTATGTTTGAATCATCTTTCACAGGTGTTTAGATTTCTTGGTGGATGACTTTTCTCAAATGTTCCTGGAGTATAGCAATGAATTCAACCCTCAGCTACACATTTTTAAAAATACTCAATTGTTCCAGTTGATCTGAATGCCACACAATGCTATATTTTAGGAGTAAGAAACTGAACAATGGCAATGAGCCTTTTGGAGCACTTTCCCTGTAATCTTTTGATGCTGATTACCTGTGTTACCTTTAATCTTTGTCCCCCTTTAGGCATTTTGCACCTACCTATGTAATGTCCTCTGGTGATCTGCAGTTATCTGGCAATAAATTTATTCCAATCCAATATTCCTATAAAATCAAATATAGATGGGATGCTCATCTGGACCTAATCATACTCAGGTGGCAGATTAAATGAATACAACATAAAGTAATGTGGCTTCACATGTAGAACTTATTCAGATTGACTGGTTTAAGACCAAAGCTGGCCTTACTGTTAACACAATGAAAGAAACATGGAAAATCATAACCAGGTTTCTAAACTCTTATCTATTTCAGGGCTTTGCCCGAAAGTGGAGTTAGGCTGTCTGTGGACTATATGCAACCCAGAACCAATTTGTGGACTCTAAAGTAGATGGAAGCCAAAACATTAAGATCTTTTGGTTTTTAGGTACCATAATTAATACCTAAAGTATTGATTTTGGCTCCCAAATCTGCTCTAGTAAAGAATAGTAACAATGACATTCTGGAAATGTTGCCCTTACTCAACCAGTACAGTGAACCAGTTGTTTTCAAATAATATGGTTGGCTAAATAAATAAATAAATGTCATAAAATCCTGTTCAAAGAATGAAGTAGGACTAAGATAATGTACTGTTTTTAGTATATGACTAGGCCAAGTCCTTTCTTTCAAGATGATGCTATTGCTGCTCCTGTACTTTGATTTACCTGGAAAACTTGAAATTAGTCATATTGATGACCAGTGAAATCCTATTTGGCTACTTGGCTTAAAGATTTCACAATTTCACAATTTCCAAGAATTTCCCTAGGACCATCGGCATGAACAAAAATTGGTTCTTGCATTCCCCAGCAGTTATTTTCTTACTATTCCCATTCTGTAACTATCCTGTGAAGAGCATCCTTTGATTATACCATCTAAGGTTACTTTTGGTGGAAACATGGATAAAACTGGGCAGTTATGATTACATTAACTTTGCTAAAATGAGGTCCTATCCTTGAAACAAAATGAAGAAACAAGAAAGGAGGAAAAAGAGCTGCTAAGAAAAACCTTCTAACTATTTTGATGAGATGAATATTAACTGTGAACTGAAAATAAAGATCAAGTAGGCCTGAATTACACAATATATTGTAAACCCATGAATGCTGTTTTTTTAAATGTGCCTGAACGTTTGGTGGTTATTACATGGATTATCTGCATGAAATTACCTTTCCTCACTTCCAAATAAATGGCTCTCAATTCAGATACAACATTTTCAACATTCTCCTTCCACAAAAGGCTATTATCTGGAATCTATTTAAAAAAAACCTCTCTCTCTTTTGTTAGTTATAACAGAGGCAGTGGGAACATGATTTACTTGAAAAATCTAAGAAATCATTGAGTAAGGTCAAATACAACTTTGGTGCTATAAGAAATAAAAGTAATTGGAGTAGTTTACTGGCCCTATTGTGTATGAAATATGAACACATAATCCTCTGTAGCACAGCAATCAATTGAGTCGCTAGTATAGTAGACGATTGCTCCAGCCAAGTAACTAGGATCTATACAATAAACTACTGAATGATGAATCATTGCTATGCGTATTATAAAAGATTGGCACGTGCCAGTAGAAAGTCAATTAGACTATTGAGGCCCTGAACTCATCTTACAGTGGCTACACTGAATGACAGCTTAAGTTAACTATTAACTTAACTCCAGCAATCCAAACCCCAATTTTCCAAATTGCTCAGTTCACATTTAAATTGCACTTAATTTTTCTTTGCTTTAACATCAATATAATTCTGTGAAACAATTCAGCTAGAACCAGTGCATTGTTACAGCCTAAGACGTAGGGTTGAAGTATTTTTCATTTCATTTTTCCAAGCTGGTATAAAAAAATGAAATCAATAGTCAAACACTATGCGGTGCGAACATCAGCTTCATTCGCAGTAGATAAACATTTTGCAGTTGTTTCTCATTTTTGAACTAGTATTGCCCACAATGCCATGCCCACAATGAAGTCCATTTAGTCCCTTAATGATACTAAATCTATGGTTCAAAGAAAAAAAAATGTGTTGCCATAAGTATAATTGTACACTATTTGCCACTGCCTTTCATCTTGATATCGAGCTATGTATTTGGTATGATTTTCCCAACCATCTCTATATCGTTTGACCAGTCAATTGCTTTGCTGAAGTCCATATACATTATTTCTGTTCATATTCTCCTGTTCAATTAAATTCCTAAATTTCTAAATTCTTTGACCATTTTTTAATTATTATTTATTAGATTTATACCACACCTCTTTTCCCCAGTCAAGCGGAATGATGCATATAATAACCACATCCAGGATCACATATGCACAGGAATGGAAGAATAAGAGCCTACCAACTAAGCTGCAGATAAAAAAGAAAATAATGGACTGTGCAGAACTTGATAAAATGACACTCTTATTAAAAGACATGGGGGAAACAAGATATTATGAAAGCTGGGATATGTTTTACAAGTGGATGGATAAGAAAACAAAGTTAAGGACATAAAAAAAAGTATTAGACAGAAAATCCGAGACCAGGGAATGAGGAGTCACTGGTAACAGGAGGAACATGATGTAATATCGATTGTATGTAGTGTATGTTTTTATATGTTTTCCAATGTGTGTGTTTTTAACTCTAATAAAAACAATTTTTTTAAAAAAAGGGGGGAACTCGAGGCACCACAATTACAACACAATTCAAAAAATACAATATAAAATGAACATTATAAATACATTAAAATAACTATAAAGCTTAAAACTATTAAAAACACAGTCATACAACACACATACAGTCATTCATACTAGGAGTCAACAATGCCGACAGAGCCAGGTCTTCATGACTCTGTGGAAGGCCAACAGATTCGGGACAGTTTGGATCTCCAAGGGGAGCTGGTTCCAGAGGGCTGGAGCTGCCACAGAGAAGGCCTTTGTCTATGGGCCTGCCAGCTGACATTGTTTAGCTGATGGAACCCATAGGAGGCCGACTCTGTGAGACCTCACGGGGCGCTGGTAGACATGAGGTGGCAGAAGGCGGTCTTGAAGGTACCCCACTCCTAAGCCATGAAGGGCTTTAAAAATTGTCAATAACACCTTAAATTTCACCCAGAAGACTATTGGAAGCCAGTGAAGCTCATGGAGGAGTGGTGTTATATTGGTACACCGAGGTACACCCTTAATCACTCACATGGCCACGTTCTGGACCAATTGGAGCTTCCAAGTGCTCTTCTAGGGCAGTCCCATGTAGAGGACATTGCAGTAATCTAGTCAAGATGTGACAGGGGCATGAGTCACTGTAAGGAGAGATCACTAAAAAGATAGGATCATTGTAGATTGCATTGTAAGTGTTTAAGATTTTATTTACTTTGAGCAGGTGAGAACACAACCGATGTTCTCCAGATTTAGAAGTTAAAGTCCACAGTAGGACCTAATTTTTATTTGGATGAGGGAATTCCATATAAAATCAACAAACTGGTTAAATACTCCCAAAATTGCCTCTGAATTAGAAATATTACTATATTGATAGGCTTTTCTTTTTCCTACTTCCTATGGTATATGAGTTAAGAAGAGGGGACAAATTAATTATTAAATTTATTTATTGCCTATCTCACAGTTCAAGGCAATTTTGAACATTTTTATTTAACATAATAAAATCTACCAAATTAATTGGGAGGGAGTGAATTCTTTTAATCAATTGGGCATACCAATCCATCTGATTGATTAGTTCAGTTCTTTCTAAACAAAACTGCATCAATTCTCATTCTCTTGCTCACAGTTAAGAGAGGCAATGTGATTATGATTCTCTTCGATCTCTCAGTGGCTTTTTGTATGGAAAGTATAAAATTAGGTTGACTCTCCTGTTATGGTTGAAATATGAACTGTATGAGAAGATTCAGAAAATGTATTATGAGAAAATTTGGGTTTTGGTGGGTACCCCAAGATTCTAACATTTACCCACACCATTATGATGAATCTCTTTTTTCCATCTTTGATCCTAATAGAAATAGTGGGAATATCAACATTCTTAGAAATTTGGTATAAATAAAAAAACCTGAATATGTACAAGAGAAAAGTGCTGTGGAATGGACTAACCTGTGGATCTTGTTTGTGGTCAGATTTCAGTACTTTTAATTTCAGTTACACATGGCCTGGTTATATATAGGAAGTATTAGAGCAATGCAGTTTGCATATAATTACAATTAAAATTATTTTGTAGAATAGATTTGGTATAGCATGTAGCAGGTAGAATGCTAGGTAATCAAAGTACATTATACCTATTTAGTGTCAGCTATATGCTATGCTTATTTGTTGCTGCATCCAATTTAAGATGCTACTATTATTTGGGAAGATCATAAGTGACTTGGGACCAGGATATCTGCCATCAAATGAGTCCACAAGCCAGTCTCCCAAAGCCCTACTAATGAGTACCAGAACAAGGGTGCTTCTCTGGTGGCTTCTTATCTTAGGAATGATTATTCTAAATAAGAGAATGTGCTGTTTTGGGGAAAATTTTAAAGAGTTGTTTATTCCATTCTGCCTATGATTAAATGTTAATGAACTGTGCTCTTATTTAAGGGTGTAATGGCTATTACATTTTTGTATATTTGCATTTTAATGATTTATATATTGAATATTTGAACTTTGATATTATATTTGTATTCTTAATTCACTTGTAAGATGCTTCATGATAGTTTTTACTCTGATTAATGCTGTTAAATCTAGGGCACATTTAAAAATTGCCCACCTATAAATGAACACAATCTTGTTATATTTTAGTGGCTTTGCTAAATGCCTGGGAAATAATTGCAAATGTTATATATCAATCCCTGTAGGAGATGACCAAGGTGAGCCTGAGGTCAAGCATGTCATCAGTCTTGAATTCCTTCATGCCCACAAGAGATCTAAGTTCAGCCACCTTGAATTCCATTGACCCTTATCTACTGCCAATTTGCTTTGACTGTTAGTAGTTCAGATTCTCCTAGAGAACATTAGCATGTATTAAACCTGTACTAATTTGAACCTGCCTGATTTCTTCTGCCTAACAATCCCTGCTACAGTATATGTGGCAAGCTGATTTTTCATGCAGTTAAGTGTAGTTAAGATAACTGATAATGATATGAAAGATATTGTGGGCAGACATCTCAATAATCCCTGAAGGCTCACATAGGAATTTTTTTTCCAGTTCTAACTAGAAATATCAGGAAATAAAAGTGAGGATTTTGCTAAAAGCAGGATGCTTTACATATTGACTGAGCAAAACCAAAGGTATTGGAAATCCTTTCAATAGGATGGCAGTCATGCTATACAGAAATCATAAACGGTATTGCAACCTATGTATGAAACTGCATTTTTTGCCACATGTTATAAGCCATGCCATTTTTAAATCATACACCGTATTAGAAGAAGTGGAGAGCACTGGATTATGCATAATAATTTCACTGACTTCCTCTAATCTCTTTCTTAGAATATTGCTGTGTAATAACTGTGAAAGGTATAATTTATTTATTTTTTTGAAACCCAGATATTAGCATTTTTTAAAAAAGTAACAATAACTTCATCTACTTAATGGCATTCTGTTAATGATGTCCAATTATTTAAAGTCCAGAGTTGGTATCCATTTCAAAGACAGAATGGGGACAGGAAAAGACATACATGGCCATCTGGTGGACATAAACTGTATTGCAGCCCATGAAGAAGCTTGCTTTTTTTTTTTTTTGTCATGCATTATGAGACATGCCATTTTTAAATCATGCATTATACCAAACTGCTTATATGTGCCAAAAACATAGAATGCATTATATCTGTGTTTTCCCAACTGGGCCACTTTAAGAGGCATAAGCTTCAACTCCTAGAATTTCTTCAAAGTGGAGTTGAAGTCCACACATCATAAGCTAATCCAGTTTAAAAAACACTGCAATGATTTTTATGACTAGAGTTTCTAAAAGATATGGCTCTTAGAACAAAAAGGAAAGAAGATGACTGGTGGGAACAACAAATGGATACCACTGGGAATAACATTTGAGGTCTTGTTGAATTTTTATGGAAGTCTGACGCTGGAGTGACCTGGTGATAACCTAATATTGAAGGAAGATTATCTTTTTAAATACATATTCTATTGATGGTAACTAAAGGAGAACTAGAGAAGGATCACATATGAAAGAACTGTTCTTTTGAATCCAAACATCAAAGTAATAAGAGGATGTATGTACCTCTAACATGATATGTGGAGTGTGAGTGCTTGAAAATATATTTTGCTAAGAACTGTGCTGGTCAAGTGGAGGCTATGTCTTTAATATCTTGACACGCTGTAACTTAAATCTTCAGAATTTGAGCGGACTCACTATCCTGATGTCTTTGCCCGTGAACGCTTGGCAGCAAAAATCGATCTTCCTGAAGCCCGGATCCAGGTACGTGAGATTACCTTGTAGCCATTTAATAAGAAACAGAAGGGCAGGGACTTTCTACCGCTGCACTCCTTGTTCTCTTGGGCAACAGAGTTTCTCTTTTCAATTTTTCCAGGTCTGGTTCTCCAACCGTCGAGCTAAATGGCGTCGGGAAGAGAAATTGCGGAACCAGAGGCGCCAAGCAGGTGGCACTGGGGGGCACCTGATCATAAACAGCACTTTTGGCACTGTAGGCAGCGCTGTCTACCAGTCACTCCCCCAGCCCATAGGGTCAGGTGAGGGCCCTGCCCCCTACAAATTCATTCGTTCCCCACCTATTTCTGTGGTTTTCCCAAGCAGCATAATTCATCAAGTTATCACGCACCCTTTGGAAACATTGGTGCCATGAGACATGTTTAGATTCTGGATTTAAAAGGTCACCTGTTTGTGATCAGTAATGCTTGTTATTCATTCATTGCAGAAATTGATGAGCCAGCTGAGCTGCTTTTAAGAACATATTTCCTCATTCTACTGAATGCTTCTTGGACTATTTCTTAATTTACTTCCTGGAAGGCACCACTCTTCTCTATCACAAATCTATTTTCCTTTCTTTTCAGGCGCTATGCTGGGCCATACAGAAAGTGTCCTCAGCAACAACTATGGTTCTCTCCCACCTTTAGCCCCCTTCTCCATGGCCAACAACAGCCTCCCTGTTCAGGTGAGCTTAAAAGGAACAACAGAATTATTGAATGGTGCCAAGTGGAGGTTGAAGTTGACCAATATTAATATCCTTTTTTCTTTCTCTATTGCATATGCTCTGGTACTCATGAGCAGGCAGTGCCCCCTGTTGCCAGCCAGACATCGTCTTATTCCTGCATGATCCCGGGCAGCCCGTCAGTGCGAAGTTATGATTCATACACACCCTCCCAGCTCTCCTCCCACAGTCTGAACTCCAGCAGTGGGACCTCTACTGGTAATGTAGCAGTAGCAGGGGAAGTGGGATTGGGACAGGGTGAAATGGAAGCAGAGCTCTTGGGATGGAAGAAAACAGAACTGATGCAGGAAAACTTGGTAGGAGGAAGTAGGCAATCATAATGACCATGGCAAATATGAGTGAAGAATATGGGAATATGGGGAGTAATTCTTACGCTGTGGTGGGTAGAAGATGTATGAATTTCTTGTAATATTTTTGAAAACAAAATAGAAGATGCTTCTTTCTAGTGTCATGGTCATGGAAAAATAATTGGATGTGCTAGTTTAATTTTTCTTTCATTTAGGGCAATATTTACTCATCAAGCATCATTTTTTAACTAGCGTATTGGGGGTCAGAGTCTTCCTTTACAGACATTATAAGGCCATTTTCAGCCTCAAGAAATACAATAAAGAAAAGAAGTGAACGAGCTATGCCAAAGTCTGCCAAAGAAATTGGACAAAGAAAGAAATTACGTTTAGAAACAGATTTGCTAGTACTTCATCCCAATAGACACTGCCCATTTCACACTGTTTTCAACTCATTTTTCAATTATTCAATTCATTTTTTCAACTCATTATTACTAAATTATACTAGTAATAGTACAGCATCTTTGGGGGGAAACCGGAAGGGAAGAAAATTAAGTCCTTGGTGCCCTCTGAGCTTGGTTGTTTTCTTGCAGATGTTTCATTATCCAAACTTGGTAACATCATCAGTGCTAGTAAAGAATGGGATTTGCTCTCTTTTTGTGTTCTTGTGGGTTGCCCTTTTTGTGTTCTTGTGGGTCAGTGTTGATGGAAATGGCCTTGATGGTTCTTTGGTTGGGCTGTTTACGGTTAGCTTGTTTGGCAGTTCCTTGTTGG
>JANHGC010004057.1:54711-65685 GCA_027560395.1 Boaedon fuliginosus | reverse complement strand
ACTTTTACCAGTCTACCATCCATTATATTAAAAGGCCTGTTCATCCTATCCATCATCTCTTGTCCTGTTGTGGTTCTGGGCCCCGAGCAAGCTCTTCCTTTGGATGAGGACTCCGAGGATGAGGGAGAGGAACTAGCAAGGCCTCCCTCTCCAGGACCCTCCGCTCTGGCAAGGCCTCCTTCTTCATCAGAAGGCCGACAAGAATAGCCTGTTGTCAGCCAAGCTGGGAGGGAGCCAGAACAACAGGTGGAGAGTGATAACAACGGATAGGAATCATGACTAGATCCGAGGGAAAGACGTAGGGATAAACATTTGCAACAATGTAGTAGTAGTAGTAGTAGTAGTAGTAGTAATAGGGGCTGGGAGTAGCTGAGTCTCTGATTGGACCACACTCTACAAGGAATAAAAAGGGGTGTGGTTGCTCTGAGAATTCTGTGATGAACAATAACAAAACTCTGGTCACATCTCTGGATTTCTTTGGCTCTGAAACTTTGTTGATTTGTGATAAACCTGATATCTCAGCTTGGACTCTTTTTGGCATCTTACTATTCTCCTGCAACTTTGGTTCTGTATTTGACTTAATTGGATAATTGCTTGAACTTATCTTGTTGCCACGGATACATGAGGTAATGAGGCTTTGTGTATGACTGCTAAGTCTTTATCAAAGAAAAGCAATTTCTAATGGCTAGCGTGTTAACTCCTTCGTTGTGGTGTCTGTTTATTTGTTTGTGCTGGTTGGAAAGGGGGGGAACAAAACATGTCCGTTTTGATGCTTCAATTCTTATTTACTTTTTGGATTGTCTCCCATACTTCTCTGTTGGACCTTTGTTTCTATCGACCTCTACATCTTTACTATTCAGTCTCTATATTTCTCCCATTTCTCCCATATTATACTGCCAGGCCTCTAGAATGTCTGCCCATGCTCCTATCTGTCCTGTCTCCCTTCCGAAAGGGAGCTTATCCCAATCCATTTTTAAATTAATTTTTTAAAATTTTTAAATGTGAGTTCCCCTTGGCCGGGGAAGTGAGGCGGGGTACAAATCTAATAAAATAAATAAATAAATAAAAATTTCTTAAAATATTTTCCTTGCTTTATGTCATCAGTCATATTTATCTTTACTGTCTTCTCCTTCTTGTCTTCTTGTTTTATTTGCTGATTTATCTGTTCCATCTTTTTCTCCATTCTTTCTGTTATCTCCTCCCTTTCCTGGACATAATGGTACTTATTCATTGTCCCTTATTGGATGTTTTCTATTTTCCCATCTGTGCCATGCATTAGGTTCTTTATCTCTCTAGAGTTGTCATAATGTCCTTAATGTTTTGAAACATCAACACCATTTCTTCCAAAAATCCACTCAGAAAGTACAGTAGTCATCGTTCTTTATATCCCACAATTAATCAATCAGTTCTATTTAAGTAGTCCAGAAAGCTTTCCAAGTGTCTCCTTAAATCCACTTTATAAGTTTAGTCATATGTCTTAACATTCAAAGGCCGCTTTAATTAGATCTCTTCCTTGATCTCACAGTTGAACCTCCAATGGTCATAGAGTAGATAAATATCAAACAAAAATTGTCAGGTCTCCAGATAGATGTTGTTTATTTCTCTTATCAAAAATCTTCCTAGGCTTGTAGGGGTATGTTATATTTTCCATTCAACAGCAGGGTGCCCCTGATCTTAGGTTCAACATTGTCTCATTTCTGACTGGTATTTAATCCAATTTTAATTTGATTTATGGAAACAAAGTCAGTTATTTAAGTAAAAAGTTCCAGCATTTTAAAATGCCTTTCCAAAACAGCACCTACCCGGCTTAGAGGTCCAATTTTTTATATTTTATTTTATTTTAGTTTTTTTTTTTTTGCTTTTCTCCCCTTGGTTCCTTTCTTTCGGATCTGAAATTTTTCTCTGAATAATTCTTCGCCACTTTAACAAATAGTTCTAAGAGTCTCTTTCCTGGATATTTATTCCTTTTAGGGTTAAATTTTAGATAGCAAAAGAATAATTTCACCCAGTACCGATCACTGTTCATTTACACCACTCCTGCACTTTCTGTGTTGCCTTGGTTGTCCCAGCTTCACAACAACCATGATGGCTGCCTCTTCTCGTCGAGAGTGAGAGGAAAGAACCCTGGATCAAGTAGGACAGTTGCGACTCCCCCGCGACCTGCAGGGCACTCCACTTTCTTTCACCACCCCTACAGGGTAACTTTAGCTCCTTTTGGAGCCTTTCAAAGGGGAAAACGTGGAGCGGGAGCATGCAGATCCCTTCTGACATCAGCCAGAAGTCCCGACAAAATTACATTTTAGAATATTTAAAAGCAATAAGAAACTGATCTCTTTTAAACTATACTAGCGATGGCAAACCTATGGCACGCGTGCCGGAAGTGGTACGCAGAGCCTTCCTTTTGGGCATGCACACTGCCGTTTAAGTGGACCCACCCACCTGCCCGAAGTCCCTGGCGGTCTCTACCTTTTTTTCAAGCCCAGCTGCTCCGTGTTCCGGCGCATGCATGTGGAGGTGTGTGGAGGTCATGCGCGCAAGTGCACGTGACCCCCACCATCCCCACCGACCGCGCAGGCACGTGCAACACCACCTCCATTCCATGCACATGCGCGTCCCCAAAGCCGAAACACAGCTGATCTGACAATTAGGTGTGCTTCGGAACAAGGGCGGGAGAATGCACAGGGTGGTGGGAGGGCTGCGTCTGTGCATGCACACTAATTGGGGTGCAGGGGCATGTGATCCAGACATCCGGCACGCAGGCGAAAAAAATTTTCACCACCGCTGAGCTATACCATAGCATACCTGTTCTGTCTCCCCACTCCAATTCACAATAAACACACACAAGCAAGCCCCACCGGTAACAGTTAACTGCTCAAACCTGTAATTGCTGGCAGATAAAAGAATTTTCCAGTAAAATACAAATAGCGAGCCAGTTTCTCAACGAACAGATAATGAAGGAAACTAATTGCCAACAAAACAGAGAATGCCAAAGAATTCGTCAAAGTCCAGTCCAAGATCCAGCAATCAGTCCATAAATCCAAAAGTCCAGGGAATATCCAAAAGAGGTGGTCAAAATCCGGTCCAGAATCACAAGCAAGGTTTACAAACAGGTATCTGAACATGACTGATAAGTTAGAACTTTATTCATCACAAACTTTGGCAATCAGCCATAATCACTTATAAACCCTGTGGGGTGGGGCTCGATGACTCAGCTACTCCCTGGCCCTCCTACTTCTCCTATGTTGTTGCAGACGTCTTTCCCTGTGATGCTGTCTCGGATCAAGCCAGATTTCCTCATCGCTACTTTACTCGCTACTCTCCGGTTGGTCTTCCGATGGGAGCTGAGGCACTGCCAGGGAGGAGGGACCTGGAGAGGGAGACTTTGCCCGATCCTCCCCCTCATCCTCAGAGTCTCTTCCTGCGGTGGAGCAGCCTCAGGGATCGGGGCCACAACACCGGTATATTTCAAATGTATATGTGTATATGCAGTGGGTGAATGAAGAGTTAACTAGCCACATTGGCATGGAATATTTTCATCATGGACGCGGCAATAATAGCAAAAATTTCTGAGTTGGGGATTGTCAGTAGCCACAAATTGCTGTCATTTCCCTAATATGCATAACCCAAATCTTGTTCTTTTATTTTACCTGTGCAGATTATTTCCCCTTCTCTATTATTAGGCTCTGTCGAAAAGGATTCTCTTGTTGTTGAGAATATGATTATGACAACCCGGAGCTGTATCCCCTGGAGAATATTTGCTCATAAAAATTCTCTGTTTTTTTTTTAAATTAATTTCTGTAAAATGGGAGCTGTTGGAGGAAAAAAAAAACCCAATGTTTACCTTTAGCAATTACGAGTGTTACTTTAGTAAATCCAAAATGTTGATCCTGTCTCGAAGCTAGAAAATATAATATGGGATGTGTGATTTCTTTTTCAAAACAATAAAATCACAACTCTTTGGTCTTTGCTGTTTCTCTTAAGCAACTTCATTTTTTTAAAAAAAAGGTTCTTTCATTTAACAAGTTTGATTTTGACGCTGTGAGCCTGCTGAGCAGGAAATACTTTTTTTTTCTCCCTAATAGTACTCTGAAAGCAAATGGAAAAGCAGAAGATCCGGGAATGCATAAATGTAATATAGTATAATTTGGGCCAGGGGACATTTAAAAAAAAAAGTATTATGAACAAACATGAACGTAAATTCATTTCATACATTATTACTTAGCCATTTCTAATTTTATTTTGGTTTCAGAGGAAATTGCTTCCCACTTATGTGTGAAAAATGAGAATGATAAATAACCAGTAATTAAATCCAAGACGTATCTGTAGCATCCCTGACTGTCAGCATCCTTTGATTCTTCTCCAAAACATGTTATCCAATATATGTACATGTAACATATAGTCACATATATGCTCATTACTCTAATGGCCCTTCCTAGAACTGCTTAGTTACACTGTACCTACCTACTACAGTCCTGATCAAATCCCTGGTGATTGCATGTGGTTGACATCTCTCTATCACACAGTCCCCTTCAGCCCCTGATATTATGTACCAGTTTCAGATGAAAGATCTTTTGCATACATTAAATGATTGGTTTTGTAAAGTTCCCCAGGAATAATCAGAAAGAGAGATTCTTGGATCCATTACGCTATCTCTTATGTAGTCCCAGACTGGTCTTTCAAATTCCTTAAGGAAATACGTTATTTCAAGATCAGCCTCCCTCCAATTATGCAAATCCGTTTTGACTGGGGAAAAGAGGCGGGGTATAAATCAAATAAATAAATAAATAAAAATAAATCCGTAGTCCTTATGTTAGCCAATTTAAGGTACAACGTAATTGAAGGTACAGCATTGTCAATAATATTGAGAAGAAGTTGACTATCAGTTTTAGTCATACCTACTGTATGTCATGTTCAGCATTCTCTGCAAACACTTAAGACCATACCAGTGAGTTTTGATATATTTTGGTCAAAAAACCCACAGGTATAATTAAAGCCCAGTTTAACCCAAGGATGCTCAAAAAATTCTATGCTAGCCAGGGTCTCTAATTTAGAAATGTCTTTGCAAGCCAACATACTTTTGCCTGCGTCCCATCAGAAATACATGTCCATCTGGGTTATGTACTGTATGCACTGCATATACTGAGATGCACTCCAGATATGAAAATGTATTGTATGGTACTGCATTTGTCTTGTCAAAATCCAAGAGCAGAGTTTCTGTTAAGAGTGTCAGAACAGGATATCATCTGTTTGAATGAATTAATGGCATTATGTGAACATAAACTTTTAAAAATGCCACTCTGGAATAAGTACATAAAAATATACAAGTCTTTTAGAAAGCAAAACACACTTTTTCATCCATTTTCTTTATCACCATATTAAATCTCCTTCCTGGCAGCTAAGAGGAAATTACAGTGATTTACAGAATGAATCTTTATCAGCAGCTGACAGGCAGAAGACCTCCATCCGATAAGACCATAGCTTTATTTATAACAGCATTTAGCTGGAAAGTGCCCATTACTCAATATTTGATTTATGTAATTTGTTGATGTAGTGCCAATGCCTTTTGCAGTCCATCAGACACTTTTTATTAGCCTATTATTGAAGTCTCAAAGTACATTGGCTCAGTGCAGATACAAACATGGAGGTATTTTTGGAATTGATGCTTCAGTTTTGCATTGGTCACCAAGAGGGATCAATATGTGAAAATAGGTAGTGACAGGTAGAGATGACAAATCTTATTTCTAGAGTCTTTCAGCAACCTGTCTGTTTTCCCAATTCAACTCTCCCTTTGTTTCAATTGTTGTTAGACTACAATTTCTTTTCTAGATTTGTTAATAGGTAGGCACAAAAACATTTATGAATATAGTTAATTGTTAAGGGCATTGTTCTTGGGAACATACAACAAACAGCTTTTAAATCCTTACAGGCGTATTGTGAACCATTATTGACTGTAAGAGTCTAACTTGATTGTAAATATCCCAATTCATACTGAACATTTATCTGTTTTACCTTTGGGATTTCGTTTAGGACACCTAGACATTTCTATTCCCATGTAAAATTTATTGGGTATGGAGAAAGGGTTTCTTTTATTCTAATTAAATTGGTTTTTCACAAGTATGAGAAATATCTACTATACTTTACTCATCAATGTTGTACAGATAATTCTTGACTTATAAATGACCGTTCGAAGTTATGACAGCACTGCAAAAAAGTGACTTATAATCATTTTTCACACTTACCAGAGTTGCAGCTTTCCCATAGTCATGTGAGCAAGATTCAGACACTTGGCACCTAACTCATATTTATGACGGTTACAGTGTCCTGGGGTCATGTGATCACCTATTGCAACCTTTTGACAAGCAAAGTCAACAGGGAAAGCAGATTCACTTAACAATCATGTTACCAATTTAACAACGGCAGTGATTCCATTGTTAACCACTGTGGCAAGAAAGGTCATAAAATGGGGCAAGATTCATTTAACAAGTGTCTTGCTTAGCAACAAAAAATTGGGGTCAGTTGTGGTCATAATTTGAGGACTACCTATTTCCTATTATTCATGTGATGATTGAAACATCATCAGCTCTCTGTTCAGCATATCCATGAATTGCATGCCATAATTATGACACTATCTCAGAGAGAAGTGCTTGATAACAACCCTCTTGAAGAGTATATTTCAACATATGTGAGAGGAATAGGTCAATGATTGTAACTTCATCCCCTCAAAAATATTGTGGTGGATATGATGCCTTGTTTTGAGTTGCAGGATTTTAAGAAGAAACATGTTTGCATTCAACCAAAAATTAGCAGAAACAGTTAAGTGAGCAACCCATTTTCAGGTCAGCAAGATCAAGAACATGTAAAGCAGTTTGTGTTTGTTACATATATTTAAGTACCCTATTTAATTTATGAGTCATCAAATAATAAGTACAAATCTAAATGCTTTATTCACTTGTATGAATGATGGGTGAAACTTCCCTTTGCAATAGAACATCTTACAATCGATCAATGTGAGAAGTCATTCTTACATCTTAACATTTATGTTTATTAGATTATCACATCCCCAGCTGATTTTTGGGAAGCTGTACATCAAGATAAAATGTCAAATTGGAGCCTGCAACTGTGATTTAAAGGATACATTAAGTTTGGCACTAGTATGAGTGCAATTATTGAGTTTCCATGCAGGCAGCAAGATTGTAACTGTCTTTGGAGCATCCGTAGACTATTATAGAAGATCTTATGATTTAGCCAAAACGATTGCTGGCTTGACTAAAAGAGCATTCTGATTTTTGCTTTTTACTGTCCCTTTTGCCATTTACTTGCCTTTTGCTAACATGTCTAAGACCTGGCTTAGAAACAGTATGATAGGCATGTTAATTATTTTGTTCCAGGACTTACAGGAGGGTGGGTGGGTGGAAATCCAAACTCATTTTATGTTTGCCTACATCTCTTTTCTATCTTGTTTTAATAAGAATAAAGAAAAAGCCACATCTCCATCTGCCTCTCAGAATGCAACAAGATGGGGGGGGGGGCATCGGACCCAGGGGGTAGTGAGGTTCCATAGAGAAAAGGCCACCCCCCAAAAGGCCCTCTTGTTGTCCCACCAGATGTACAGTACATCCCAAACTAGCACTGATGATGTTACCTAGTTTGGGTAATGAAATGTCTGCAAGAAGAACAAAAAACAAACTCAGAAAGCACCAAGGACCCCTCATTTCAACCCTGAGCTACAAATATTCCCCTTTATTGGATCTACATCCTAATAGATGAGACCTGAAATATATTCCTTTTTCATTCAGATCGGCCAGTGGATATAATGGAGGAGAGGCAGTCCTTCAAATTGCCTGGCCCCAAGCTTTGTAGGGATTTAAAGGTGATAACCAGCAGGTGATTATGAACACTACTTTGAGGGAGGAGTTCTTCCCACCGGCCTTGAAGGAAGTGGTGGTGAGGCCCCTTCTCAAGAAACCTTCCCTGGACCCAGCTGTTTTGAACAACTTTCGTCTGGTCTCCAACCTTCCCTTTTTGGGGAAGGTTGTTGAGAAGGTGGTGGCCTCTCAGCTCTTATGTACCTTGAAGGAACTGATTATCTAGATCCTTTGCAGTCTGCTTTCAGACCTGGGTATAGCACCAAGACGGCATTGGTCGCACTAGTGGATGATCTCTGGTGCTCTTTGGATAGGGTGGTTTCTTCTATCCTGGTACTTCTTGACCTCTCAGTGGCTTTTGATATCATCAACCATGGTATCCTTCTGGGGTGGCTTAGGGGGTTGAGAGTGGGAGGCACCGTGTTGCGGTGGTTCTCCTACCTCCCGGGAAGTAAAGGTCTGGATGGGGACCAATAGGCTCAGGCTCAACCCTGACAAGACTGAGTGGGTGTGGGTATTGCCCCCCCTGTGATCCAGTTGATTGTCCCATCACTTATGTTGGGAGGAGACAAATTACTCTGCTCAGAATGAGTTCGCAACTTGGGGGTACTCTTGGATCCACAGCTACAATTAGATAGTCATTTGACAGCTATGGCCAAGGTGCCTATGCGTAGGTCCGTCTGGTGCACCAGTTGCGTCCCTTCCTGGATCAAGAGGCTCTTCTCACAGTCTCTCATGCCCTTGTCATCTCACGATTGGACTACTGTAATGAGCTCTACATAGGGCTCCCCTTGAAGAGTAGTCGGAGACTTCAGCTAGTTCAAAATGCTGCTGCACGAGTGATTGAGGGTATATCTCGATGCACCCATATAACACCTATCCTCCATGAGCTGCATTGGTTTCCAGTGGTCTTCCGGGTTCAATTCAAGGTGCTAGTAACAACTTTTAAAGCCCTTCATGGCACAGGAGTGGGGTACCTTAGAGACCGCCTTCCGCTACCTCATGCCTCCCAGCACCCAGTTAGGTCCCACAGGGTTGGCCTACTATGGGTCCCGTCAGCTAAACAATGTCGGCTGGCGGGTCCCCATGCTAAAACCTTCTCTGTGGCCCTTTGGAATCAGCTCCCCCCTGAGATTGGGGCCATCCCCACCTTGTTGGGCTTCCAAAAAGCCATGAAGACCTGGGTTTGTCGGCGGGCCTGGAATTGACTACCTCTCCCACTTGAATGATGTTGACTGTTTGTAATAACAATTTTAAATTGTATTCAATTTTTGTATTTTTAACTCGTTGTTAGCCGACTCAAGTTCCCCTTGACCAGGGAAATGAGGTGGGGTATAAATAAAATAAAACAAACAAACAAACAGACAGACAAACAAATAAATAAAAAGTGCTGGGGAAAAATCATATAACTTATGTGAACCAACAATCCTATTTTCCAAACCCTAAGCTCTTGCTGAAACTCCCAGGTATTAATTATGTTTCAAAAACTCAGAAGCATAAGAGACAGACTGATCCACATGAGAATATTATTCAAGAGGACAACTCTGAGAATGGCATTAAGTTATCAATCGGTAATCCAGTAGACAATATACTTCATAAATTCAGTTGGAGGTACATCAGAGGCCTTCTCAGTATTTAATTAGATCTGAGATTAAAAAGCACAATTCTAATTTTTGTGCCGCATATCCAATGATACCAGTCATCAGACAAATATTATCAGATAATACAGACTGAAAAGGGTATATTATAAATGGCATTATATCATGTAATCCACTGAGCAACATTATAGTTAATATTTTAACATCTTCTTTAAACAAAGTTACTGGTCTACAACTTCTATAAAAAGTACATTGTGATATTGCAAAGTTTTGGTTATCATTGCATGGGGCACCAGTACCAAGTTGTAGTCTACCAGTTAGACAACCTGTTGATTTATCATCTGCAAATGATAAGATAGCACCCTTTGTCACAGATGTTGTACAGTTTTCTATAAACAATACTTGATCCAGAAATTTTCCAAACTTATACATCTTTTTCTTAACAGGAAGTATGACACCATCAAGATATGATACATATCAACTATATATTTAAGTCCATCCCCAGAAATCAGCAACTGATCTGTGTTATTGAAATCCAATTTCAGATGGTTCTCTCCTAACCCTGAGCTTGCAGAAAATACCAATTACAAATGGTTGGCCTTCCCTGTCTTTTAATATACATATTAAATGATAAAGAGGAACCTTGTAGGGCACCCAAGTACAGTTGACAAGTGATAAATATCTCCTAGTATCATCTTCCAGCAACACCTTCTGATAAAGGCATAGAAAATATATAAAAATGGAATCACCAAGAATGGTCCCCTCGCCCCTCCAATCTCCTTTCCATTCTTCTACAACAAATTTTGAGTTTCAACTTTTCACAAGAAATTTTACTCCACATTCAAGAGACTATTCCTCCCCCTCCCTCTCTTCAGAGCTTAAAAATATGGATGGGTAATAGAGCAACTGCATCTGAACTCTTAACATATAGAGAAGCTGGCTTAAACTATGAGGTTTTTTCCTGTCTTAATGTATAGAATTTAGATCATGGTTTATGACTTAATGTGCTGTCAATACCCATGCAGTTAAGGTTTATTCATCAGTTCATAGTTAAATCAGTTTAGGGTGGTATGTGGAATTACCATATTTTTCCATGTATAACATACTTTTTCTTAAAAATATTTGCCTAAAAATGGAGGGGTGTCTTATACATGGGGGCCCAAGAGGAGAACCGCAGTTGCAAAACTGTCAATACCTTATCTCTGCAAACTAGCCTCATGAGCAAAACTTCCAATTGCAGAGAAAAGCTAACAGGTTTCCTCTAACTTCCTTCCAACAAACAGTCAGTTATGGCGGAAAGCTGAATTTACTTAACAACTGCATGTTTCACTTAATGATCCTGGCAGAAAACGCCATAAAATTGGGTATAAGTCTCTTAACAATCACATTTCTTAGCGACAGAAGTTGCAAAACCAAAAAGAAAAGGTGACCCATATCTATATATATAAAGCAAAGAAATTAGTTTGTATGTGCTCAATAGAAATATTCAGTTTGGCACCAAATGGCGCCAA
>JANHGC010004056.1:36892-48595 GCA_027560395.1 Boaedon fuliginosus | reverse complement strand
ACATGTTTGTGATTTTAAATGTATGATTTTTACATGCTTGTGATTTTGAATTTCTTTGGGAGTCAGAATAATATTGAGAAATGTAGCAATTTAAAAGAAGTAATAATCAGTTGGTCATAAAAAAAAATCTAAGTGGTAAATAGCAACAGACCCAGATTTATCAGACAAGGAAGCTGCCGATGGTTGTTGTTGGTCATGATAGTTATATGTAGTCTTCATAATCAGAATCAGCATGCCTCTAAATAATAATATAAAAAACAATAACTTTTTTGAAGTGGCTGTCAGGTACTATTATTTAGTTATTTAGTGTTAGCTGAAAACTGCAATAAGGTTGCCAAAATTTCTAAATCTATGCTAATCTGTCTTTGTTTCTCAGTGTAAAGGAAATGCTGCAATTGTCTATACTATAGCCTTTGATTAACCTAATGCATACACTTAAATCATATTTTTGCTGCTTGGAAAACTGAAGGATGTTCAGTAATAAACCTTGGACATCTGTCCCCTGCCTGAGTATTTTATAACTATAGAATTATTCTCTTTGATATTTATAGACTGATACAGGATAGAGCAGCTACAGAATATGACTTTGTTTTTGTTTTAATCTACTTGGTGAATAATAAATCTATAGCTGTGTGTCAGAACTGGTACTGGTGATATCACAAATTCACTGAATACAGTAGTTCAATTAGTTGTGAAGCATCTGTCTTCAAATTATAGAAAGTTCTGAGCCATCAACTGTATCTATGTAATATATGCATGTCCTAAGGGGACAACATTATGAGTGGGTTTAGAATGTTCCTCTAATTTACACAAAAAAAGGCTGTATTAACATTGTAACCCATCTGGTAAAAGTATTCAATTTAAATGAAATTACTGCATTTTATATTAGAGATTAAATAGTATTGTATCTAAACTTGGCTAAATTTAAGTAAAAGGACATTTTGAGTTGTCCTTGTCAGGCTTCCTCAGGTCCAGAGAACTGAAAGATAGAGATTTGGAAGTACATTTCCCCTCACCTGTATTGTTCTTCCAATTTAAAAAACCAAACCCTATCACATATCTAGAAATAGTTGGTATTGTAGCCTTGTAAATAACTCAAAAATTACTAGTCTTCAGAACAAATAGAAAGTATGCTGTGATATATCTTTGTATTTCTTTTGCTTTTCATGACATACCAGGGATAAAGTTTTATTCATATTCTGCTAGTTGTGTCAAGTATTAAATTTCTGATTGGCTGTTGCTACCAATAAAAGTGCTTAAGTACAAGATTATGTTATTAAAATTAATGGGTAAGTTGCAGAATAGAGAAGGTAAATATTATCTTACATCTTGTCATGCAACCACCATACATACAATACTTGTATGTTATAATCTGAGTATGAGAAAGAGAAAGCATTTGCTTAGAGCATAGACGCTCCCATAGGAGTAGGAGAAGTTGAAATGGGTTAAGGTGGCAGGAGTAGGAGTCAGGTGGAAGCTAAAAGAGGAGAGAAAAGAAACAGAATGTCTTGCAGGCAAAAATGGAGTTAGTCAATCTCAGTTGCTGAAGAGATGCTGGTTCCAAGATGGATCATGGTGGCACAGTGGTTGGAGTGCAATATTGCAGGAAAACTCTGCCCCACCCAGGAGTTCAATCCTGACCGGCTCAAAGTTGACTCACCCTTCCATCCTTATGAGGTCAGTAAAATGAGGTCCCAGATTGTTGGGGTACTGGCATGCCCAGAGAGTGCTATAAAGCACTATGGAGCAGTACATGAATCTAAGTGCTATTGCTTAGCTTAGCTAAGGATCTGAATATCTTGACCCTGCTATTGCTATGTATCAAGGCCAGGAAAAAAAAACCTGTCAGAAGGCTCACTGTGTACAGGGGATCACTCAGTGTGGCCTGTGTCTGCTCTATGTAGAGGGAGAAGAGAATCCTAATAAAATATCTTGAAAATTAGATAGCTGTAAGAGTGTCAGCTAACTTTTAATGCAAGTCCTTGATTAACTCCTCAGGGGTAGTTGGCTACATTTTACCTTAAGTATGGTGTTTTAGCAAAAATAATATTGCAGCTGGCAAAGAGACAACCTTGAAATTTCAGAAAAACCAGTGGCTTTTATCTTTGTTTTGCTAAAAATGAAGAAAATTGGAATGATTCACAAGAAAGATCTGGTATTGTCATATTTTGTCTATTCAATCCTGAGAATCTTTGACGTGGTAATATTAGTACTGAATTTAAGTGAGGAAAGTATTCAGGCAAACTGAAGTAATTTGAATTGTCCTATTGATTAATTTTAGAAGTGCTTCAGCATCATCTTTTTTTTACAAATGATTTAATTCAGCTTTTGTGTTCTATATTGTGTAATTCAACAATATTAACATTCATTTATTACTAATTCTTAACATTCAATATGGTAGACCTATTAATTTCATTGAAAATTGTTTTCATGAGCATCATACTTCAGCAATATAAACCATAGTTTTGGATGTTTTAAATTGTAACGAAGAGTGGTAGGAAGCAGTGCCAAGAGAATATTGTTCTATTATAGAAACATTTTTCCCCATCTCAAAAACACCAGGCACCATATTAAGTCTCTCTGGTGAAATTTGCGGTAGATGTTTTGTTGAATCTAAAAGGATGAGAATTACATGATAATACATGGATCCTGCAAATAATCTGGTTTTGTTGTTACATTCTGAGGCAGTTGTACTATAGTATAATATTAGTCCTAGGAGATGTTGCAGCAGATACAAAGAGGAAAACAAAATCAAGAGTGTACCATATCTCAAAATGTTACATAATAAAGAGATTTAAGTTGCAAACTATTCTGGAGTCTGTGCCAGAAACCCTTTAAGAAAGAATGCAACATGTAGGATCCTTGGTGCTCCATGAGCTTGGTGGTTTTCTTGCAGATATTTCATTACTAAATAGGGAACATCATCATTGCCAATCACAGAACTTGATGACCATCAAGTTCAGAGATCACTAAGGGTCCCACAGTTCAGTCCAAGGCTACAAATATTCTCTTTTATTGGTAATGCAACATGTACCTTCCAAACTGGCTTTAAGGACCATCCAATGAAAAGCACATTATAGTAATCCAGCCTGTACATTACTGGAAATATGCCACTAACACCAAATCTTTTTCATCCAGAAAAGGCGCATATGTGGTCTATAAGCCAAAGATAAAAAAAGACATTCTGTAATAACACTAATATAGTGTTGAGGTACTGGATCC
The DNA here is from genome assembly GCA_027560395.1 of Boaedon fuliginosus. Classification (NCBI taxonomy): domain Eukaryota; kingdom Metazoa; phylum Chordata; class Lepidosauria; order Squamata; family Lamprophiidae; genus Boaedon; species Boaedon fuliginosus. The sequence continues at coordinate 45,373 of JANHGC010004056.1, read as the reverse complement.
AGGTTAAGCCTCAAATTGTAAACATGGGCCTTAATCAGATTCAAATACATAGATTCTCTTCCTCGAATGGTACCTACAATGGAAATGCTTTTAATATCTTGAAGATTAAATGATGGATAAAAAGGAATTAATTTTAAAATGTAAATTCTAAATTAAATTGTCAATAAATGCTTCTTTATGTCTAATTATTTTTCTGCCCTAAAAGTTCAGACATACTCAGTCTGCTAAGCAACAGGTGAAGTAAAGGATAGTTTTTGCCTTGACAAAACAAAAAATAAGATAATTGGGAAGAAATAGTGGCAATTCCTGACTTTTGAAGCCTTTTAAGGCTTTAGTGTCTCATAAAAAAAGTTAACATACAACCCTCCCTAACATTCTTGTTTTGAAGGTTCTTTTTATGTTTATTTTTAAAATGTATGTTATGTCTTATACAGTAACAGCTGCAACAGTTTTCAAGGGAATGCTTATATCATTTATAGATAAGGCAATATTTTAAGAAGAGACTCTTAAATTAATACATAACTTAACAGCATCAGAGACCAATAAAGCAGTGATAAAGATTCATCACAAATTAATTAAAAACTCAGAAATATCAGTGTCATTTAAGTATTAAGTCTGGGCAACCAAAAAAGTTCTTCTTGTTCTTATCATTATGGTAGGAATCTATTCACTTAGGAAAAATTATTCCTGAAGCAAATAGGCAAAGTATAATTTTCATTTCACTGCTCTAGTAGGGAGATTGTCCCAATTCAAGATGGGTTCTAGCAAGCAGAATGGTCAGGACTGTTTGGAGGTCCTTAAGAATTCAAATAGCTTTTCAATGGAGGTCTCCGATTACAGCAGGGGTGTCAAACTCGTGTCGTCACGGTGTCGTTGCCTGACGTATCAGGACTTTTTCCCCCTTTGCTAAACCGGGCATGGGCGGGGCCAGCACATGACACATCCAGCCCGCAGGCCATGAGTTTTGACACCCCTGGATTACAGTGTATTTTTTTCCAATGTCCTCTTTTCTCTTTCCTTTTCCCCTGTTATAATTGTGTACAGAATTGATAAGCATAAAGCTAAAATGGAATTCTCTTTAGCTGACCTCTTGCCTCCTAAAACATGCACAATGCTCAATATTATAGTACAGAATTGTTACCGTATACCTAGTTTAACCCAATTTCCTATACTTCAACTCAATTTAATGATTATATATAAAATTAGGAACAGTGTCAATGGTGGCATAAAGGAGGTTTTGTTTAAAAAGTGTGATTGGCTCTGATATACTTCACATGGCATTATTATTGAAACTATGTAGATAATTTTCTAGATAACCTAACTTTGATCATTTTTTGTAATAGAAATTCCAGTATTCACAGCTTCTTAAATGGGTTTTGTTTCACATTAAGATAGCAGAAAAATAAAGTTTAAAAAATAAATTATTATATGAAATAAAGCTTTAGAATACTAGATACAAAACAATTCTATGGGTAGAATAAAATTGAACTATCCTAAAAATGCAGTGGAGCATGGTTTTACAGGTACACTGAATATGAAAAGAAATCATCCAAATCATCCCCAACACTTTCTATTGGATAAATCAAGGGGCAATCAACTGTTTGGGTGCGTTGCTTGCCTGGGAGTGGCTCAGATCTGGTCACCGAGCTCTGGGGATGTCCTCTCTTGCCACCGCGGTTTGATTCGCCAGCCCAACTGCGCCGGCGGCTGCTGCTGTTGCTGCCACCGGCATTTCATGTTGGATACATTTCAGATTGACCAGTTTTCTCTCCACCTGCTACGTGTGACCTGCGGGGCGAGAGAGAGCCACGATCTGTACACCTTGGGCCTGCGGAACGGTCCGACATTTGACAGCCTGTCTGGGGCTGGAGGGGTGCAGTTAAGAAGGGGGAGGGGGACGGAAAGGCGCCTTTTGCAGTCAGAGCAAAGAGGGAATGCTGAGAGCTCGGAGGTTTTCCCAGGGGAGGATTGCGACTTCTGATCTCTCCCGCACTTGCCGGGGAAGATGGGGATTGTCATCTAGCACAGCTCAACTCAGGGGTAGAAGGTGGACGGGTGAAATCCATGTCCTCCGCTTTATCTGTCCTCTTCTGCGTGGCTAGCTTGCTCAGGTCCTTGGTGATGGCGTACATCATTGGATCCCCCCCCCCCGCATGCATTTTTGGGAGATTCCAGTTTGTGCCTTTGGCTACCGGGGTATGGGGAAGCAGCATCGCATTTTCAGGCGATCCGAACCCTGTTGAAATCGCTCAGCATCACAGCAGAAACGGGTCTGGAATTATCCGAAAACGCGATGGTGCTACCCCCTCCACCCCAGTCGGCAAAAGCACAAGCTGGCCTGGAAACGCCTGGGTGGGGGGAATCGCACACCGCAAGCCCCATGAGCCTGCTCTCTGAGGCAGACCGCGATCCGGGCGCAGTGCATTTTCAGTTGGAAAATGCTTTGCACAAAGGGCAAAACTGGTGACCCAAGTATAAGCAGAGGGGGGCTTTTGAACCCCTTTTTGGGTGCTGAAAAACTCAGCTTATACTCGAGTATATATGGTATTTGTCTTCATTAATTATAAATAGCTGGTGCTCATTATTACCTTTACTTTCCCTTCTTGATACTTGCACTCTTCCTTTCATATCAGCGTCGTATGCTGATTCTCAAAGGAATAGCGAACTCTCATTATTAGTATTAACTACAGCCCATGCAGTAATCCTTCAGCACTCTTGATAATAATTTTCCCCATCTGTAAATCATATTTCTGATTTCACATTGCACCATTTATTCTGTACTGGGTCTCGTTCTTTCCTGCTTTTTCCAAACAGTCCACTTATTCACATTGATCCTTATTCCCATACATAACAGGCCCTCTTTTACAATTTTGTTGTAGCATTCTTCTGAGCAAGCAGTGATGTTAAATATGCCTCCAAATGTTTGCTTTTTAGCTTGCTTTAGCTAATCTGGGCTGTCTTGAGAAAGATTTGTGTGAAAGGGCTTGTTTCTCAATCTATCCCCAATATGAGGATTGTTAGTCTTGAATTACAATTTGAATTAGTTTACTCAAGTAATGAATATGTTGACTAAACAGGACTAACTTTTCTGAATGTTATGTTGCTTTCTGGTGTTCTGTTCTCCAAATAAATTTCTGTGGCTTATTTAGTTGATGGTTATATTGATAAAATAGAATTTTTCAGCAAAGGTTCTGTATTTCAGTTCTGCATGGTTGTAAAGCTTCTCATCTTGATCTATATAATATGACTCGTGGCATGTTAGAACTTTTCTTTTTTGTAGATAATCTTACCATTTTTAGTTTTCTTTTGAGGTGGTGAAATGGAGGTGATACCTTATAAAAATTTAGAGACAAAAAATGTGTATAATATCCTATTTGGATTACAGTTGTTATGTTCATTTTCATAGTTTCCTTTCCAAGTTTGTGCACTATCTTCTAGAAAGTATAAAATCAGTTTAGGTCTATAGAAATTTAATGATGAGATTATTTATAAAATTATTTATAGAGAATTTCAATATTGATGAGATTATTTATAAAATTGAAATTACATTTCTTATTTTAATCTAGTATTAGCAATTAGTGAAGAATTGTTAGATAATTTGTGATTTTTTAAAATAAAATGCATTATATTCAAACAAACAGAATCTGGTGACATGGTGGAAAATTGTATTCTTTTTTTTCATAAGATTCTGTTATAATTCCTTGATACATGTAACTCATATTTTGAGGAATACAGGTAGTCTTCAACTTACAACCATTTCTTTAGTGATCATTTGAAGTTACAACTGCACTGAAAAAGTGAAATATGATTATTTCCCACAATTACAATCATTACAGCATCCCTGTTGTCACATGATCAAAATCTGGATGCAACTGTTTCATATTTATGATGGTTGGAGTATCCCAGGGTTCTATGATCATCTTTTGCAACCTTCTGAAAGCAAAGTCAATGAGGAAGCCAGATTCACAAATCAGGTCACCTAATGACCATATTACTAAATTAATAACCACAGTGGTTCACGTAACCATTGTACAATAGGGCAAAATTCATTTAGCAACAGAAATTTAGGGTTCAATTATGGTTGTAAATTGAGGATTACCTGTAATTATTTAGCCTCAGAAATATTGGCTCCATAAAAATATATTTAAAAGTACATTAATGGTGTAATGTCTGGAGAGGATAAGAAAATGGAAAACTAATAGATTAAGTTTCTAATAGATAAAATTTCCTTTGCAAATTAGTAATTCAAAAACATAATTTTAGCAAGTTATAGATGTCTAATTCTCATTTATTTCTTGGGTTAGGAAGAGGATAGAGTACAGAGTGATGAACAGTTGCTGTTCTAAAAATATTTTTGTGCAAGTGATAAAGAAGGTTAAGCTTATAATTATGATAACGGAAAGAATAATACTGAAATCTAAAGAAAGAGATAACACAGTGATTTATCAAGTGAGAATAATTTTTGCATTGAGAAACACACATTCAAATTTTCAATATCATGACATTGTAAGCATCTACAATATGGTGTCAACACCAACTCCATGAAATGTGTTTATTTTAGCCTTTTATACCTTTGTTGATTTGTATTTTAAAATAAAATATTGCATGGATAATTGAAATTCACTTTCAGTAAACAACTAAAGTTCATTTTCAATATAAAATAATGTATACTTGTAAGGAAAAAATAATTATCTAAACCCCATGCAGAGCTCAAAGATAAAAGTGGTATATTGTATTTAGATTTGCTTGTGTAGCATTATGTTAAGAACACAGTAAAGAAGAGTTACAATAGGAGTCAAATTTGTTTGAATTGTCTCCAACAATTGCATGCTTGAAGAGTAAAAGTGATATAGTTTCACACTAAAAGAACTATTAAAATGTTTTATAATTATTGCTGTTTTTAGATATGTCAGAAAAGTAATTATACTGAGGTGAATGTTTCCAAATTAAGATCAGACTACTACATTATAAAAGCATCTAAAATTTGTAATTAAATAAAATTCTCCAGTCTCAGTCCCCCTGTCTGATCTCTCCATAGCAGGGATGTCAAACTCACGGCCTGCGGGCTGGATGTGTCACGTGCTGGCCCCACCCCCTCCTGGTTTAGTGAAGGGGAAAAAAGCCCCCGATGCATCCCGTGACACTGCCGTGACGATGTTTGACACCCCTGCTCCATAGCATTAAAAATGTAGGCAAATGTATAACTGCCTACCTCTGTTTCTCAGCATACCCATGCATGGACAATAGGTTCTTGGCTGTCTCAAATACATTTGAGAGTCATATTTGGTGCACTCTTTCAACTGGTTACATCTGAAGTTGTATGTTACCTAGAAAAACTGGCTACTTATACTCTTGCATACTCACTGTTTTATCGGAGGTTACATAGATGCAGTTTTCACATGGATTTTCCTTTCATATCAAAAGGCAGTCAGTCTAACAGCAATGGTATGATTGCAACATAGATTTTGGGGCCTACACTTCAATAGTGCCATTTGTCTGCTTACATATGACACAACAGAAGTGATTTCTAAATATATTTCATGTAATATATTTCTAGGCTTAGCAACTGAGTAACTGATACTGCATATTAGTGGTAAACAGATCTTCTGAGCCTAAGTCCTGTCCACTTGCAGTCTCTTTTGCTCTCAGAGCTACTAGTGGTATGCGGGCAGTTGAGGATCTTATTTCAACCATCCGGAACACCATTTATTTATTTATACAATTTACATTGCTGCCCATTTTATGTAAGGTAGCTCTGGGTGATAGACAACAATAATATTGCCCTCCCCCAAAACCCTAGAAAAGCAAAACCTGGTGCCTCAACCAAAATTATACAGTCAATCTAACAGTACAATTCTCAGGCTTCAACTTAATTTTATCTTGCAGGATCCAATCTGAGTATACATCCTAGGGATTGAAAAGTTCCCTGAGGATGGGCTTCAGCACGAGTCCGAAAGCTTAGAAGAACAAACCTCTGGTCCTGGTGACTGACTCAGATTGGATCCTGCAACATTAACCTGGTTTCATGAGCAAATATCCTCAGAGATGCAATCCTGCAAATAAACTGGTCTCATACCATGTAACATCTCATTAGGTCTCAAACAAATGCTTTTTTAGTTTTTCAGTTCTGTTGATGTAGGACACTAGCCTTGAATAAGTTAGCTTTTAAAAGCAGTACTCATTGTTTCTGTTTCTGCAGATGGGAAGGTTCTAACTCCAAGTTTCAATTGAGTTTTCCACCAAAAACATATTAGCTATAGATAGTTCTTGACAAAGATCTGAGCAGGTGTAGAACCTATAATTATGAATGTTCAGATGATCATTCAAAGAATGTCTGCTATAGGTAAGCATCTTGTTCTTTCAACATATAGGGCACCATTACGTTTCTTCTGTGCAGAGGATAAATTCATTTTATAATATCCCAAGATCACATTCTTTTTTATGATGCATACTTTTCTTTCAAGTATAAAAGATTTTAATAACTTTAAAGACTTATTTTAAAAATAGCATATTGTTCTGAGTATCAACAGGCATGTTAGACTATCACTCAATATAGATTTTGGCAGGAATGAGTATCTGTCATAAATGGGGAGTTAAGAGAACTGGTTGATTGTTTTGAATTCTCGATATCTTTGCAATACAAGCTACCTCTTAAACCTGAATTCATTTATTCTTATGCATTTTCATGAAGTTTCCATCCATTCTTTTTAACTTCCACTTAAATAATTGTTTGCTTTTACCTTCAGAATATAGTTATTTCATATGTCAATTTCTTTCAAGAACTGCCTGAGGTTCTCTTAATTGAAGAGGAAATACAAGAAACAGAATCCTGGGCCAAGCCTCTAGTCTATCTTTGGCAGAACAGAATAGCAAATTTTACTGCTGAAAAGGAATACAATGCAGCTGTTGCCAAGTTGGAACCCTATTGTGCCATTTGCACACTCCTCAAACCTTACTATAAGGTAAGGAAGTTTTTATTTGAAAAATAAAAGTACAGCTACACAAAAATTCTAGTATTTACAAAACTATTTTATTTTGAAACTACAAAATGTCTCTTTATTCTAAACATGTAAAGGTTTGAAAGGTAAATACACCTCCATCCAACATGTCAAATAAGTACTCTAATTCAAGAGAGGTTTGTGAAATCGTAATACTTTCCATTAAAAAAGGAAGGAAGTGAGAACTATACTTCTTGCTCTTAGCAATGATCTTTGTTTCTTAGTTGCATAATGTGACAAAAGAAATAGAGAGAAAGTTTGTGTGTGTGTGTATGTGTATATCTAAACCGGGAGTATAATTTCATTCTTAGAAGATTCCTCAATGTACTTGTGCCGCTGTCAAAGCAGGCAACTTTGTGGCCAATCAGCTGTTGAATGAAGACAATGTGGGGTGCTGCAGAGCACGCAGTAGAATTGGCACAAGGGGGAGGGGAGGGCAGGACCGCCTCCTTCCCTCTGCCTGGGTGGCATGGAAGGGAACAGGAAGAAGCTGAAGGCGAAGCACCGCCTCCTCCACCTCCTTGCTCGGCAGAAGTTAATTCAACAGCTGATTAGCAGCGAAGTCACCTGCTTTGGCGACGATTGTTATGCCGCTGTCAAAGCAGGCAACTTTGACAGTACAGGCGGCCAGGGTTGCGCCAAACAGCATCACAGCTGCTTGTCCCATGCCGCTTCACCTGTGCTGCGCATGCTTCGAGAGTAAGGGCAAAGGCTGCCTGCTCTTAAAACACACAGCTGATTGGTGCTGAATGTCAAGCTAATTATTAGTTGTGTGTTTTAAGAGCAGGCAGCCTTTGCCCTTGCTCATGGAGCAACGGGAGTCCCACCCAGCCAACCAGGTGCTGCGGGGTTAAGGCGCTTCCCCTATTAGCGCCCATCAGCTGTTCCGGGCCGGTTGTGAGTGGCCTGTACTGCGCATGCGCCAGGAACAGCTGATGGGCGCTAATGGGGGAAGCACCTTAATGGCGGGGTTCCAGTTGCCCTAGGAGCAAGGTGGAAGGCTGCCTGAGGCAAGGAAGTGATGTCGCCGGCTGGGACTGCCTCCTTCGCTCTGCCTGGGTGGCATGGAGGGGAAGAGGAAGAAGGCCAAGGCAAAGTGCCGCCTCCTCTGCCTCCAGGCCAAACAGCTGATTAGCGGCAAAGAAATGCTGCTCATCCAGGTTTATTCATGTGCAGTGCAGGTTTGGTGCTGGGGTGCACTTTGGCACCCTTTTGGGGGGGCAAATAGCCCCCAAAAATGTTCATGACCCCCACAGTGCTGATCTTACTATGGAAATGTAAGTATGTGCCAGGTTTGGGTGAAATTGGTTGCGTAGTGTAAGTTTGTACAGAGCACATACACACACACATCCCAACTACACTTCTGTTTTATATATATATATGCAAAATGGGAATTGAATATACTTGTTGATATTCTCAAGCCTACACGGGAAAAGACCCGATTACACCAAGACTTACATACCTACACCCGTGAAAATCTACG
>JANHGC010004055.1:3249-17838 GCA_027560395.1 Boaedon fuliginosus | reverse complement strand
TTTTATTGTTGTAAGCCGCCTCGAGTTCCCCTTGACCGGGGAAATGAGGCGGGGTATAAATCCAAACAAATAAATAAGTTTGTTACTATGTGCTGTAATCTCAGTGAGGCCTGCTTCCCTGGTGCCGTTGCCTTTCCATCCTTTTTCTTGTTCTTGCCTGGGATAATTTTTTTTAGTAAAATCGCAGCCTCGGAAGAAACAAAACACGGTAACATTTGCCGCTTTCGGACGGAAACGTGCTCCAGGCCGCGATGCCACGAGACCTAATTGGCAGGTGCATCTGCTGACCGGTCAGTTAAGATTGGTGTGTTAAATGCAGCTGTTGTGCGTGCGTTGGCAGTAAGTCACATCCTATGTCGTTGTTGTTTTTTTCCCCTTTTCCTTCCCCCTGTTTGCAATCCAGCCAGGACAGATTGCCTTACCAGAGAGGGTACCGAGACCGGACGGACAATGAATTCCCCAAGTTCGAAGAGCAGAACCCATCGTTTGTAGAGGACTATTACTCCACCCGTCATTCGCGTCACCACCGGAGATCTCGGGAGCGCCATCGGACCAGGAAGCACCAGCACCGTTGCCGGAAACGCAGGACCAGGTCTTGTAGCAGCACCTCCTCGGTGAGTAGCATCCAAAACGAGTTTCAGGAACTGTCCTAGGGCCCAATGACCTTCTAGCTCTTTTTCAGCTTTGATTGTAACATTGGGTGAGTACTTCTAATTGCTATCTTTTTGTTTTGTTTTTTCTCTCTCCTCCTTCTCTCCCCTTCCCCCTCCCCTCTTCTTGGTACGGTTTCTGAAGGTTTTTTTGGTCTGGTGTGATTCTGGTTACTGTTAGGCTTGGTAACCCAGCGGTGAGAAAGCTCTGTAGTGGATGAGAGCCCAGTGTGGTGGTTTTCTAAGAGGCACGGGGGGGAGGCGGTGACTCACGGGGGTCTTTGTGCACGGGACTCTCAGGACAGCTCTGCTGCACCCTTCCTTCTCCACTCTGAAGCGCCCATCCCATAATAGGCACCGGGACGTTCGGTTAGTTGCATCTGGGGGCTCAGGCTGTTCCTTTGCCTTTGTAACAGGGCCAATTTTTTTTTAAGCCTTCGACCCCAGCCAGGTTGGGTTGGCCTTGGCTGAAGAGCCTGTCCTAGCAAACCCCCCTCTGGAAGAGAAACTCTGGGGAAATCTAGATCCTGCGGAGTTATACAGGTCGTCCTCGACTTAACGACCACAGCTGGAGCCCAGCGTCTCCGTTGCTAAGGGAGCCATTGGCTAAGTGAGTTCCGTCCCCTTGTTACAGCCTGCCTTTCCGTAGTGAAATCACTGCGGTTGATAAGTTAGTAACCCCCCGGGACGTTCAGGGAATCTGGCTCTCCTGCCCCCTCCCCTCCAATTGACTTTGCTTGTCAAAAGGTCGCAAAAGGGGGGACCCCCCTGACCGTGGGACACAGCAACGGTCGTAAGCCTGAACCAGTTGCCGAGCGTCTGGATTTCGTCCCCGTGACCGTGGGGATACGGCCAAGGTCATAAGTGCGAAAGAAGAGGCATCAGTCACAAACTGTTGTTAAGTCGAGGACTACCTGTATAATCAGCCTGAATAACCTGACAGCCTCCTAGTTACGCATGGCAGCCTCCCAAGGACTCAAACAACCTCCAGACGATGGGGGTTTGAGTACCTGCTGAGCAATAATTCAGGCCTACAACAGACATTCAGCCTGTCGGAGGTTTGGGGAACACACACAGAGGTTTTCTAGCTTTGGTTACAACGATCTCCTTCGTTAAATGCATTTTTTTAAAATTAAATGAATGAGTAGTTCCCAAATCTCACCCACGGATTGGCTCTACCCACCAATCTGCAAAGAAGGGAAACCAGTAATTTAATAACGCAACAAAAGCGTGCATATGACTTTGCTTTACTGATTCATACACCTTCCCAGGTCCCTAAAGCTGGCCGGGCTGCAATTGCTCTGCGCCCTTAACACACCTGGCCAAGGGAAGGGAGTTTTGTGGATGGCTTGAACCAGTTTGTCCTCTTTCCTTATCCTGGGTTGTTTTTTGTTTTTTTTTTGAGTTACACTTGCTAACACCTTCCAGGCTGCTCACCGTAGGTCTCCCCAGATCCCTGTTCTTGGAATTTGTCCCCTAAGTACGACGGCCGTGTTTAGGATACGGACTTTGCTCGGTGTGACCGAAACGGTTCTGTCTTCCTAGCCTTCTTTAACCTGCTTAAGGATCTTAAGATTGACCTCAGCTTGTCTGTTCCAACCACTTTCTCTTAGACAGTAACGCCCAGTTGTTCCTCAGTGGAAGGTGGAACACGAGAGGGCAGGCTTGGGATCTGCAGCTCATGCTAAACCAGCTATGTAACGATTAAAAGCTGACGATAAAAATGGTGATGGGGATAATTATAATAGTGGGACTCTTCAGGATTGCTTGGCTGTTTTCTTCCCACTGCTTCAGTACATTAGAGGCTAGTCACCACGAAGGACTCCTTTTCCATTTGCCCCCTCCCCTTTCTTCTTCAAGAGGGCCAGAAACTTTCCTGAGCATTGGGGGTATTGTGGGGCTGACCTCTATGACCTTAGTTGGCTTCTGGTCCTTTCTAGAAGGGTCATCAGCCACATTTTAAAAATGCTCGACTCCCACATGGCTCCTATCAAATGACCTCTTCTAAGCTTGACTTCCACTCAAGTGCTGAAAACAAACAAGGGATTAGACCGGGTTTATCCAAGGTAGAACAAACAGGTTTGCAGCGGTTTCCATCCGGTCAGGAGGGTGCTTCAAAACCGAACAGCCCCTGGGGTAGGAGGGGGCAACGGAGGCTTCCGCTGACCATTTTTGAGGGGTGGGGTTGCCCATGATCACAGTTGCTGATGGAGACACTGTTTTCATTGAGTCCTCCTTCCTGCGCGGCTCGCTTATCTTCCCTTAGTGATGGAGAGGTGGCAGTTGAGGCCTTTGGGAGCGTGCCCAGTCCCCCGGGGACACGCCAGCTGCTTACCCCCCACCCCCTTGCTCAAGACCTCCGGGCACCAACTGCTGTGAGACTCCGGCCCTCGCCTTCCATAAGCTAATCCGTTTCTTTACATACCTGTTAGCTGTTTTTTTTAACCTTTGTTTTGAAAGTCGGTTTGTGTCTTGACGTGTCCCTTGCAATATCCCTATCGTTATATATGCTGTGTGCCTTATGAAATGCTGGGATCTGGAAAATCCAACCACCGGACGCATCGTCGTCTCTCCGCCTTTGAATGACAACTCAATCTGCCAATCGGAAACTGCCCCGCTGTGTGCGATTGGTCGGATGGCGTTTCGGGGGGCGGTGTGTACAGAGAAGCCAACAGAGCAATAAGCGCAGCAGGAGCGTGGAAGATGACAAGGAAGGTCACCTGGTGTGCAGGATCGGCGATTGGCTCCAAGAGCGATGTACAGCCACCTTTCGTAAAACTTTACCTCTCTACTTTCTATCCCCATGTTAGACGAGATCGCTCTCAGTCTTCGGGAGGGGTCTCTAAATGTTTTTATGGCTTGTAAATGGACTGAACAGTAATTGCTTGACCACAGAGAAAAATAGGCAACTTGTGCATTTAAAGAGTGTTAGCAGGGAGAGCTTTTCTTGAGGAATTTTTTTTTGTTTGGAATGCTGTGAAATTGCAGGACCTTCGCACGCCCGTGCCCGTGCCCGGCGCTCACATCCGCCTTCTGTTTTTTCTCCTAGACGAAATTGTGGGCAGCCTTGGCGAAGGGACTTTTGGCAAAGTGGTGGAGTGCGTGGACCACGCCAGGTAGGAGTTATTGAACACACACACACACACACACACACCCCGACTGGATGGTTAAAGCCGCTTCTTTCCCAGGCAGGCACCTGTCCTCTTTACCTCGAGGGCAGAAGTCGAAACCTTGGTGCTGTCCAAGGCCGCTTGGCACGCTCCGTTAATTTCTCCGCAGGGGGCACAAAGCCAACGGGACACACGATAGGCACGTTTTCACCGCGCGCTTAAAGCCAGTGAGAACTGTCCCAGGATAATTGTGAATGGATGCAGCTTCATATCCTCACCAGTGCCTTCCCCTCTTGGATGTTAGAGGAAAAGAGGGGAGAAACAGAGAAAATTGGGAAAGCTGTGAGAAAAACTAGCATTTCCCAATAAATTCGATGACACCAATGCCTTTTGCTGTTGGCATCTTACTGAACTTTAAGATTCCTCTCCTTTCCCCACAAAAAAAAACTGTCCCAAAAAGATTTGCCATCACAACTTTCCCCGATGGTCAACCCAAAGTATTGTAACAGAACGAAAACACTCTGGCGCTCCTTGCTGGCCTTAAGCCAAGAAGGAAATCCTCAGTGAAGGAGACCGCCTGGAGACGCCCCTCGGGGGGAGGCGTTTCCCCTTCCCCAGAAGTGGGAAAGGAAGGGGACAAAGAGCACGCAAGCAACACCGCTCGGAACCCAGTTTGTTGGGAAGCATGTGGTGGTTCCAGGGAAAGCTTTGAAAACCTCCAGGCTTGGCAACTTTCAAGACTCGTGGACTTCCAACTCCCAGGGTTCCTCAGCCAGGTTTCGGAGATGGCTTGGTTTGCTTCTGCAACCAGTCTGTTAAGCCGTAATTCAGGTTCTCCGATAGATCACAGTCAGACTTGAAACCAGAACTGTGTTTATTCAGGAAACTGAAGCATTAACAATAAGCAAAGTTGGAAGACACCCATGCAAACTAGGTTACTTCCTGATATCCTCCCCTCCACCAATCGGCGTCTATCCTGACCACCACGTGGCTGCATTTCTTCCATGCACTTAGTAGCAGAAGTAACAAATCACATGTCAGCTGTGGCTTGTTGCTTTATTGCTGCGTTTGTGTCCGACACAGTCATCTTTAAATTGGGTAGGAGCAGTTGCCAGGACTCTGGTCCTGCCTTCTCTAACCAGGGAGCTTGTTTGTCTAGCTGCTCTATCAGTCCAACTCTTTGTTCCTGGAGGAGTGTCATGAGAATGACAGGAGAGGGAATGTCAATTCAACACCGACCCAGAGCTGCTGCTTCCTGGCCCACTCAGCCAGCCCGTGAGCAAACGGGGTGAACACAGCTTTCAGCGTTAAAACTGAAAGAAAGTTACAGATGCTGACTCTAGAAGGTTCTAGAAATGGGAGGGGAGAGGATGGTAGAGAGAGAATGTCCTTCACCATGTTTCCCAACCACGGTTCCCTGGGAAGTACCAAATAGTCGGACTGTTGCCATTGTCCCTGCATGGGATTGATGTCCATGTAGATTGTTACAGCACGGACTGTAACATTGGGCCCATGACACATGGTTGGATCTGCGGCTATCTGCCGCGCAGCTGTTGGGTCAGAGTGCTTGCAGAACACCACGAAGATCTGTAAGTCAATCGTGCACAGTGCGTGTTTGACAGGCGATTGGCAAGCACACCCACGAAGCGGGTAACCAGCAAACCGGTAGGAACCCACTCCTGGTCGAGACCCCGAGGGAGGGTCTTAACGGCAGGGACCCCCTCAACCAGGGGTGTGGCCCGTCAGTGCAGGAGCTTGCCTTCATAACACCTGGGATTGATGCCACCCTGAATTTCGACAGGGTTGGTAAAACATAACCCTCTGTGACCAGGTATTAAGATGATGTTCCACTGCCTTATTTGAATGCTAGGAAATGAGCTCTGAATGAATAATCCAAAATTACCTCCTCCCTCTGTGAGTGCTTTGTCATCAAGAAACTGCATCATTAAGTAGCAGGAAGCATCTCTGGCCTTCAAAAGGATATGCAGGCAGACAGGCTAAGTCCAGTTGCTTTTGAAGAGCTTTTACGATTTAATTATGACGGTACTTGATCTTAAATTACATAAAAATGTAATAAATAAATAATATATAATATTATTAATATTTTGCTTTTTGCTCTGTTGTCCTTTGGCACCTGTCTCCGGGAGCTGGAAAGGAGAGAGAAATTGGTTTCTCCCGCTTGGGGTTTCTAATTGAACGAACGAAGTATTGGATTTCATCTCCGCCCCTTCCTCATCGGACACGTTGGCTGTTATGTACAACTAACAATCCTCCTTTCTCTCCTCTTTCTCCCGCTGCTCCGTAGAGGCAAATCTCTGGTAGCTTTGAAAATTATTCGAAATGTAGGCAAATACCGGGAAGCAGCCCGACTAGAAATTAATGTCCTAAAGAAAATCAAAGAAAAAGAAAAGGACAGTAAACAGTAAGTATTTATGTTTTGTTTTTGTTTTTTTCACAAAATAGGCAGCTCTCTTACCCTATAGTGGAAGGAGAAGAATCAGCACAGCCTCCCCCCCCAAGAATTTCTAAAAATTAAGTAGTGCTTATTCTTATTAATTCCTTTGAATGTTTTAGTTTTTGAGGAAATACTTTTATATGCTTATGCATATGTATCCATTGTACCCTTTTATTCTTTATTCTCTTAGGCAATGAATCCCACCCACTCACTCGTAGAAGCTACATTCAGTTGCTTCTCCTCCCCCCCCCCCAGACTTCCCAGCAACCTTAACATTTGCTCCGATCGAAAGGCAGGGGTGAATTCTTAGGCAGCCCCGTAGAATTGGATAAGGCGGTTAATGCTTCTTTGGCAGCCAGATTTCCACCCTCCCTCTGTTTCTTTCCTCCTCAGGCCTAGCTTGTGTGTCTTGATGTCAGACTGGTTCAACTTCCATGGCCACATGTGCATCGCCTTTGAGCTGCTGGGCAAGAACACCTTTGAGTTTCTGAAAGAGAATAACTTCCAGCCGTACCCTCTTCCGCAGATAAGGCACATGGCCTATCAGCTCTGCCATGCCTTGAAATGTAAGTGCTACTCTGTGAAAATAAAGAAACAAATCTCGGGTTGCCTCATTGCTTGGGAGGGGTGGAGGGGTTAGTTACTCATAACCCTTGCTTAGTATCCTGATCAACCCTGCAGTATCCAGTAGGACTGTAGGTCTATAATGGCCAATGAGCCAAAAGTCACTGTTCTATCCCATGCCCGAAAACCACGCATCAGGATCAACTTTTAAACACACCGTGTTTTTATGGAGCAAAAGAACTCCAAAAGTCCGTTCTGCTTCAGAGCAAAGAAATAGTTCAACTGCCAGGAGCCCCTGGCAAGTTTCCAAGTTATTTCAGCCAAAATGCCAAGTGATAACACACTCCCGGTAATTTTAGTCAAAGCACAAAACTCACAATGCAGAGCTGAACACTCAGAACAGAAAATCCATGAATAAGAACAAACCACGATACTCTACTCCTTCTTCACAATTATCAGCTGTTGTTTGTGAAGAACTGATCCTAACCACACCCCTTTTAACTTCTATAGGGTGTGGTCAATTACTGGTCAGCTATAGCTCGACCTCTTGCCTTCCTACGTTGCTGCTGTCTTCTGAGCAGCCTCTGAGTTCTGGCATTACTCAAAACAACCTCCCCGCTGCTGTTAGACGCCACTGGCTCCTGGTAACTCATGGAGGGACCGGCGTCTGGCATAGTGTCCACAGCCGACGTCTCCCTTGCCTCCGATTCTGACTCCATCTCTCCCTCGGAGTCAGAATCGTCTGCCAGTTCAGCAGCAGGCTGCGGAGCCACAACAGTCACCCTGGGTTTTTCATGGGAGATTATCTATCTGGACCTGGTGGCATAAAATTGAGCAGGCGCACTGTGAAACCAGATGGGGAGGGAAGGGAAATGAATTCGGTCTCCTGAACTTCCATAATTTGGGCGTGAGGATTAGCCTGAATGTCGCCCTTTTCAGTAAACGTTCTTTTGGAAAAGCCTAAACCCTCCACGGCACCTTTTCAAAATAAATTGGACTCAGGGTAGCTGTCTCTAAACAGGGATTCCGGTAGTTAAAATCCCTACTAGACTTCAGCTCTGGGTTACAAGTCGGTAGCCGTTAACGGCAAAGCTGATTGGAATGTCTCCTCCCGTTTCCCCCCCGCAGTTCTGCACGACAACCAGCTGACGCACACAGATCTCAAGCCCGAGAACATCTTGTTTGTAAACTCGGAATTCGATACCTTGTACAATGAGAAAAAGGTGGGTTTGGTATGACGAGGGAGGCCGGGCGGTTGCCTTTGCACGGAAACGAAGGGATATCAGTTTGTGGCCGGGCAGGGAGCAGCTTATGATTAAAAGCAATATTCAGGGGGGGGCAGTTTCCCCAGATTTCAGAAGCAGGAATAGCTCCTTCTCTCCCCCCATATCCCTGACTCTTACTGTAGATGAGTCAGGCCTTTTTGCTGATGCTGAGCCATTTAACATCTCGTCTTCGCTTTGGGGATTCGTGACATCCAGGCAGCAGATGGCCATTTCCCACCTAGTTGGGGGAGAAAAAGGCTGTTTGTAGAACGTTCCCTTTTGAGAACGTCCCCTTTTTTGAGAAGGCACTGAATGGACCGGCGGCCTCTCTCCTTCTGCCTTACAGAACTGTGAAGAGAAATCGATCAGGAACACCTGTATCCGGGTGGCAGATTTTGGAAGCGCCACTTTTGACCATGAGCATCACACCACGATAGTGGCGACTCGGCACTACCGGCCGCCAGAAGTGATCTTGGGTGAGTCGACACTCCGTTTTCCTGTTGGTTTCCCCATTACGCCCATTTGCTAAATAGAGAAGAGAAGAGAAGAGCAACAGAACGGAACAGAAGAATAGAATAGAAATAGAAATAGAATTCTTTATTGACCATTCCATAATCATAAAATATAATCATCATAAGATACACTTAGCAATAGTCATAGGATGCTAAATAAGCAGTCAACACAAATCATATTAAATAAATAGTATAAAACACAAGTTACAAGCAACAAAGTTATAGGCATAAAAAGATAAGGAAATATGAAAGATGAGAAGGATAATAGTAATACAGCCCTACTAGGTAGTTTGACAGTGTTGTCTGAATTAGTTGTTTAGCAGAGGGATGGCAATCGGGGGGGAAACTGTCCTTGTGTCTAGATGTTTTGGCATTTTAGTGGTCTACAGCGTCTTCTTGAGGGGAGAAGTTGAAACGGTTTATGCTCGGGATGAGAAGGGTCTGTAGATATTTTCACAGCCCTCTTCCTGGCTCGTGCAGGATACAGGTCCTCCACAGAAGGCAGGCTGGTACAGGAAGCAAAAGCACTTGAAATAAAAAAGAACCAGAGAAGTTTGGACATAAAAGACTTAGTGGGTGGAGAAAGAATGCAACAATCTTTGTAGACTCCAACTGTGATCAGTTTATATCTTCACTTGCTATGAAGAACGCATGTGATTTTATCCCTCCTTTTGCAGAGCTGGGCTGGGCACAGCCTTGTGATGTCTGGAGTATCGGTTGCATCCTGTTTGAATATTACAGGGGATTCACACTTTTCCAGGTACATGAAGTTCATTGTCTCTGGACAGATTCAAGTATTTATGTTTTTTTTCTACGTTAAAGACCGAGCACTTCGACACACTCTCAGTGGTGTTTTGTGAATTATAGATAGTCTTTGTTTAACAATGGTAATTGCAACTGGAATGCAGTCATAGAGTGTAGTGTCATGTGAATGCATCATTAAGCAAATCATTCTGGGTCGTTAAATGAGGATTTCGTGCGACTGCGCCATCCAAATTCTTGCTGGCTTCCTCATTGACTCTGCTTGTTAGAAGCCAGCTGGGAAGGTTGCAAGTTGTAATCGCGAGATTGCAAGGACACTGCAGCGTCCACGATTGCGATAATTTGACCACAGGGACACCGTGATGGCCACAATTAACCAGGAGCTGTCACAAGTACCCTTCATTCAGCACGGTCATAACTTTGAGTGGGTCATTAAGCAAAAACTCCTTGCAATTATCCTTGCCTATCAATTGCGGTATGCGATCCGTAGTCCATTGGCTAATTGCTCCGATTGTGTCTTACTACGTTTCGACGACTGGTGTATGGTTGACCTCGGAAGCGTTCAACCTCTGGTCTACTTGACCCCAAAGAGGAGAGATACTTTCTTGAAGTCAGTGAGAGAAGACACAAACGCTGATCCTTTATTTACGCTTTGGCTGTTGCGTAGAAATAACTTCCTTCGTTTTGACCTCACAGACTCACGAGAACAGAGAACACCTAGTAATGATGGAGAAAATCCTCGGCCCAATGCCTCAGCACATGACCCGCAAAACTCGGTAGGAGTGCTTGACGCTGAGTAAGTTTGGTCTTTTCAGGAGCAGGAAGTGGGCCCTCAACATCTTGGGCAGGTGGATGAGCCAAGAATGATTGGTTGACGATGTAAGACGGTGGTCAAGGTTTTTCTCGAAGAGTTAACACCCGCATAAGGAAGCACCAAACCTGTAAATGACAGACTTGTTTACAAAGGGTAGTCTTTGTATGTTGAACAGTTCCTGCAGTGGTTTTATTTTAAGTGCTTGCAGAGTGGGGAATGGGTTTTGTGCGTGCTTTCAAGTTTGTTTGTCTCAACCCTTAAAGTTAAGTTTTCTGTGTGTTTCCTTTTTACCTTGTTTAACAATCAGGAAACAGAAATACTTCCACAAAGGGAATTTAGTATGGGATGAGAACACTTCTGATGGAAGATACGTGCAAGAGAATTGCAAACCACTACAGGTAAGCGGGGGCGGGGGGGAAAGCTTTTAATAATGCTCTTAATTCGTTAAAAACAGTGGGCTATTACCTGAATTCATCTTTCATGATGCCTCTGGAACAGGAAAGCCAGCAGAGATTTTTTATCTAATTTTCTGTAACCGTTAAATACACTTTTTCTCCCCCTGAACCAATATTGGATAGCAGCATCCATTGGCTGGGAATGTCTTATAAATGAAAAAAGAAAATTAAGTCCAGGTGCCCTAAAATGAGCTGAAAGTGATAACCAAACTTCTTGCTACATTTAAGCCCCCCCCCTCTCAAAATCAGAAGGCAGGCTGGCATAAATTGTATTTATTAATCAAGCACAATTTCATTGGGCAAGGTTCTGATTTGCTTTTTAAGAGTTCACCCCCTGAAAATTTCCTATCCTGCCCATTGTTACTACCATTAACCTTTTTAAAGCAGGGGATTATTTCCTATTACTATCCTGTACTTACATTGCGAATATAGTAATAATAATGTGTGTTTAAAAATCTCGTTCTCACATGGAAAGAAACCCGTGACATTTCCCAGGTTACGCACCTGCCCTTCCAAAACCAAAACAAACCAGGAGCAATTTATGGATCGCTGTCCCCGTCTTCTCTCCTCAGACGTACATGCTCCACAACTCCACCGAGCACCTGCAGTTGTTCAACCTGATGATGCAGATGTTGGAGTTCGACCCCGCGCAGCGCATCACGTTCAGCGAAGCGCTGGCCCACCCTTTCTTCGCCGGCTTATCGCCAGAGGAGCGGCGGCTGACGTGCCGAGACTCAAGCCGCGACTTGAGCAGATGACAGGCCGGTGCGAGGGGAGCTCCCAGCCGGGACGTGTAAATACTCTCGAGATGAGTCTGGGCTCTGCAAGGAACCACCTCCGGGGTGTGCCCCACTCCCGTCCCGCCATGAACTGCGGTGCGGGTGCGCGCTCAGATTGGACATGGGACGGGCTAGGGGAGCGGGGACGGCAGCCCAGAAGCACAGATTGATCTCATAATTTATATGTTGTAAAGTTCGAATAAAGTGTTTCATATTGTTTGATAATTTACTGGTTATGACTGCGTCTAGCTGCTTGAGATTTCCTTATGGATGAGCTTTTACGTTTTAACAATAAAAATGGTGGTTTTATACCTTGCCACAAATCTGGGAATTTTACAGTAATGTTTCTTCCCTTGCTGGCTCTGTTTTAAGTCCCTTTTTTTCCTTGGTAAAGGAAAAAGGATCTTGTGTTTGGTCATGCTGCCTGTTGTGGCCAATTCAGTTGACCTCAAAGACGCTTGCCTGGTAGACCAAAGCTAAACTAACCACCTGAATGATCTATATGCTAATTCTCACTGTCATGCCAGTTCAAAAGCCTGTGAAAATGCAAGTAGAAAGACAGGGACCCCCTTTGGTGGGAAGAGAACAGCATTCCATGTGCCTTCGGCGTCTAGTCATGCCAGCCACATGACCACGGAGACGTCTTTAGACAGCGCTGGCTCTCTGGCTTTGAAATGGAGAGGAGCATCTTGCAGTTGCCCTGATTCTACCCTGAATTAAGGGATTACAGAGTCGTAAAAAGGCGTGGTTTTTTTTTTAATTATTATTTTAAGCCTAAATTAGTGTGTGGCTTCAGTCTGGGCCGACAGTTCTGGGGTGGGAGGAGAAAAAGGCCCACTTGTTTCCCGCGTGGGGGAAGCGAATGGAAATGAAGACGACTTGGCAAGCGAGCTGCTTTACTGCAGTTTAATCATTGCGATTCATGAGAATTCTGCATGGCATCTTTGGAGACGAGAAAAGGCTGAGCGTGGTGGTGGATTTCTTGAAGCTTCCCACTTGGTTAATACCCGGAGCCCCTGGAATCTAGGCGGTGCCCGAGGCCTGCAGGAACAGGACCACCACCACCACCCGCACCCCAATAGCAAGGACCGGGTCCCCACAGCGCACCGTAAGACTGTTCCCCACAAAAACGGAGAAACGGCAGAGGAGCCAAGCGTCGCTACGACGGCGCCTACGACGGAGCAAGCGGCTCGTGGGCCTTTCAGTGCGCACGACCACAACGGCTGCCAGCCAGTTGGCCTCACACAGGCGTTGTGGACTACCTGACAACCCATCACATCCATTCTGTGGGCTCCACGCAAGCACTGCCGTGTGCTCGTTCTAAAGGGAAGCAAGACCACTGTGCCCGGGTCAAGCGCTTCAAATCTTCCTGGACTTTTGTCCCTTTCGGTCTTGTGCACACAGTCTCTCTCTCACTCTCGCGCACATGGCCCCTCTCACACAGAGACATCACGCAAACAAAAGGAATAGCCATTAATCGGCGCGAGCTCTTCGCCGTAAGATGGCAGGAGGCGAGTGACGGTGAGCACCTAAAAAGCTGGCACGATCCCCTCCGCTCCTCCGTCGCTCCCGGCGTCCTCGCGACGCCGTGTTCCCTCCACGCGCCCCAACGGGAAGCAAGTGCTGGTTCAGCCCGGAGGAGGAAAGGAGGGCCGGCCCTGGAATGGAGCAAGTGGACGGTGGCAACCGACGGCGTCCCGAGAACGCGTCAGCTTTGAAAGAAGAGGAGGACGAACCGAGCGCGGGCAGGAACCCAGCTCAATTGTGACCGTTTCTCCTGTGATCAGGGAAGGCCCAGGCGGCCCCCCACCATACAACCTTGCCCCCACTTTAGTGCTGAACCCCTCAACCCCAAATCTCAACGGTCTGGTAATGCAACCAAGCAGAGGCAGCTCCCCGTGAGCCGCCTTAAGACTCCTCCAGGCCACGGGCACAAGAAGACGGACATCTCAGAGGAAAAGGAATCCTTGCGCTTCTCTTGGCCCGCTGCGCCAGTGTTCCTTCGGAGGAGAAACACGGCCCAGAAGTTTTTTTTTTTTAAAAAAAAATAGGTTCCTTTAAGGCGTCCACAAACAGTTCATACGGTCAGGATCCAGCAGGGCAGCCAGAGGCTTGTCTTCCTCCCTCTAGGTCGAGTGCAGAGGGATGACAAATTTGCAGCCAAAAGGCGAGTGGTAATTGATGCCCACCTCCCGGAACACTTTCTGCGGGATGCCGATGTCGCACAGGTAGAGCCGGCCGGCCCTCTCGCCCAGCGGCAAGGGCAGCCCCAGGGCCAGGGACCACTTGGCGTCCACCTCTTGCTCCATTTCGTTTACCGGAGGGTCCAAGCTGAGGACGGGGGCTCGGTTCTGGTTGGCCCAGTCGACGGCGGCTTTGTACCACGGCTGGTCCCTCAGGAAAATGTTCTCGTGGCAATCCAAGCAGTTGATGACTAAGTCGACGGGCGTCTCTGGAAGATCTAAGGGGAAGTGGGGAGGAAAAGGACCGGGTTATCTTCGAGACCGCCTCCTACCCCCGGATGCCTCCCAGCGCCCACCTCCTTCGGGTCCCATCGGCTAAACAATGCCGGCCTCATAACCTTCAGAAATCTCTCAAAAAGCCTCATCACCACCACCACCAAAAAAAAGAAAAGGATTTTGGGTCCTCTTGCTCTAACCTGCCACCTCGGCCTGCGACCGAATTCACCTGTTCAGGTTGTATATATCCCCGAGATGGAAAAACCAACCAGCATTTCCCCACTAGGTGGAGCTGGTAAGATTCAAAAAATGTTAAAACAGGCAGTCAAAATAGCTAATTTGCTTCTTGCTAGCGTGAATTGGGACCAATATGAATGATACTTTAAAATTATCTTTATTATATATCTATAAAACAGAAGTGTTTGCTTGTATGTGCTCTGTACAAACTTTCAGTCCTGCAACAATCTTGCTCAAAGTTGGCAGATAGATAGCTAAGAGAGAGCAAACAGATTGGCAGATAAATAGCTAAGCATAGTAAGATCAGCACTGTTGGGGTCACCAAAGGGTAGGAGACACTTAACGAACAAGTAGCAACTCTCTACTGAGCATGTGCAGTTATACCTCTCTCTACTGAGCGTGTGCAGTTTTCAAACTGACTGAGGCACCATATTCAAACTGAGGTGTCATGTTTATATATATATATATATATTCCGGATTTGCCCAAGCGGCCCAAAACACATGGAGCAGCCCACCCCGCCAAGTAA
>JANHGC010004053.1:467859-478338 GCA_027560395.1 Boaedon fuliginosus | reverse complement strand
AGAAAGGAAGGAAGGAGGAGGGAGGGAGGGAGGAGGAAAGAAAGAAGGAAGGAACATGGCAGTCCATTACAAAATTATCCGGGCAATGCCGGGTAAACAGCTAGTATAAAAATAAACGCTGCAATTCAATCATACTCAGGAACAATCAAATAAAAATTAATGGAATTTCAGAATAAACATTCCTAAAACCATAGTATCAGATGAGCAATAGTTGTCTTCAAAAGTTTGGAGAATGACAAGTTTTACTGTTTTTAAGTTACCAAAGCTACATCTTTTAGGTAAGGATACAATCAGACTCCTTTGTAATTAACCATCTGTAACAATGTGAATTTAATTACAGAACTGATTTGTACAGTATCTAATGCTGGCATATTAGCTACAAAACTTCCACTGTTTCAACCACTAGGATTCATTCTGTATGTGTAAAAGAATAAATCTTGAAATATGCATTTTTGACAAAATTGAAATACGTGAATGCCTCACATATGAAAATCACTTTTATTCTACTGTTAAAGATAGAGGAACCTTGGCCCTGCTGCATCTAGTTATTATTTCTGTGGGGTGAGGCATTTGATGAAGTACCTCTTCATAGGAGGTAGAAGAAACCTACTTGCATCCTGTTAAAATGGACTTGGAGTTTCTATTTTAGTTTTTTTATTTGCTTTTAAAATAACAATTGGAGTGAGGAATAATCAGAAAGAGAAACCTGGAATGAAGGAGGGTCAAATGAAAATTTCTGACCCAAACTGCTATTTGTTGGTTCTATTTAAAAATAAGAAAAAATAGCTGTTAAATTAAATGTTACATTGATATAATAATAGTAATAATAGGTAACAATGCTAAATCCAGTCTGAACATCTGGCTGACTGTACGATGAATCATAATAATAAAAACTTGTATACTATCTGACTCCCAATCATTACGATGTATCTTATTTCTCCCTTCTCAAATTAAACATTTAAATGTAATCTTCCAGCTATTTTTAGTTGGATATCAATGGTTTGACTCTTTATCCAACGCTATATATTTGCAGCAATCCTTGCCAGAAAAGGATATTTTTTAAAAATAAAATAATTTAAAAATGTATTCCATCATAGCCATGGAATCAGTTATATTTTTTTATATAAAAGGCAGTGAATAGATGCAGCTGCTTCTTAAAGTTGCTACCCAATACCCAATTTTTCATATGTTTTCCTGGAGGACAATTATGACAGTGACCTAACAAATATATATAAAATTGTTTCAGCTATTCAAATCTCAGAGAATAGTACATCTTATCCGCCCTTTCACACATACTGAATAATTCAAGATTTGGATTTTTGGGTCCGCAGGGATGATATTTTTGTATGATTCCAGAGAGAGAGAGAGAGGTGTGCTTTGCTGAATGCACCATGTGGCTGCACCCTCTATTTGTATTCTTGTGGCACAGAATTTGCAGGCAACACTTTGTTTTGCCACGCCTGCTGGAAATTTGGTAAATTAAAGCTGAAGCACATTTTATATGTCAGGCTGGTAAACATTTGAGTCAGAGCTAGAATTTCAACAAGTGCAGCCTTTCCCTGCCCTATCTGGCAAATAGCAGTTCTAGCCTGTATTGAATTGAATACAATATTTTGTTTGGCCAAGTATGATTAGACACACAAGGAATTTGTCTCCAGAAGAGACCCACTTAATGTAAATACAAAGCAACAGAATAATAATACCGATAAAAGGGAGGGTAAGGAAAATAAGGATAAATAATAATACTACAGCCACACTACATGGGTGAATAGATATTAGGCAGCACCAAGAGTATTAGGTCTTCAGCAGAGTGATGGCAGAAGGGGAAAAATGTCCCAGTGTATGATGACCCAGGGCGTGGCATATAAACAATACACCCAGAGAACAGGTCTAACTCCCTTTTATTGCTCCAACTGTGCCCCCAAATGTTCCCACATTCACTACAAGTCCTGGAACAAAGCACTCACATGCACCTTCAGAAGCCTCTGGCTGCAAATAGTCCAATAAGCAAGGTTAGCCACCCAGCAACCAGGGCCAGCAGACCAGTAAGCCAGGTTAACTAAACACCAGCCAGGGCCAGCAGTCCAATAAGCCAGGTTAGCCCAAACATTAACCAGAGCCAGAAGTTCAGCAAAGGAGGAAAATTGGCAAGCCCCACAAGATATAGCATAGCAAAGGCTCCACAGATTCAATGCTTGTTCCCGATAAATGCCCCTCCCACCGGCATCTCCTTACATCTCAGTCCCCAGGTGTGCCTTGTGAAAGGGGGCGGGGCACTCTTCTCCCTCGTAGCTCGCTCAATCTGCATTGATCTCACCAACTGTCTTCCCTCCTTGCTCTCGGATCAGGAGGGGATAGTCCTTGCTCTTCTCCTGAGCTCTCTCTGTCTGCCAGCCTTACTAATTCAGAAAAGCCTTTCCTTTACTGACTCTGCCCTTCCCCAGTTTCCTCCAAGGCCCACGGAGCTGGTCTCTCAATCTCTGTCAGCTCATCTTTCCCCACAGATTCAGACACTGTGTCTAGTTGTTTTGACATACAATGGCTATATCACCCTCCTGAGGGAAAGAGTTGAAACTGTTTATGTCCAGGTTGCGAGGGGCCTGCAGATATTCTTGCCCATATCCCATGGCTCCTTGAAGGACATGAACCTTGCTCATCACCATTGTTTTCTTCTTCCATTCCCAAAGGAGACCCTATTGCTGAAATTCTCCATAAATGAAGCCTGAAAGAAAGCTCAACTACAATACTTCCATTGAAAATGCTTTGAGAGAGGTTTTAAAATCTCACCCTTAATAACTAGTAAGGGAAAACAGAAATCTAAATCTGGGATCACAAGACACACCACATTTATTAATTAAGCTATATTGATCAATACCTGAGAGGTTTCCTGTGGATTAATGACCATCCTGGAGGAGCTGATGGACTCAAGGTGCAGCTGAGGGCCATTAACACCAATCAGTCATCAATTCCCAGGAAATGCCCTACACCAAGGTCACTAAGTGACAGGATTTATTTTATGGGCAATGATTAACAATAGCAATATTTAGTTGCCTCCTCCCATTTCATCCTGAACCAAATGATTCTTATTTTTAATGTGGTGCAATAAATTCATTGATGTCCCTGTTGACAAAATCAGAATTTATTTCTATAAAATGGAAAGAAAGTGTTTTTTTTAAAAGTATATTCTCTTGCATTCCATGGAAAGCAAATGCTTTCTTTTCTTCTCTCTCTCTCTCCTCCCCCCTTGGGTGAAAAATTGTTAATAAAAGCAGTCCCCCATTGTGATATAAAATTGCCAGTTTGCAAAATACTTCATAGGCATGCTAATTTATTCAGGGCATACCTGACAGATCAGCTTTCTGAGAGCTAATTTTATGACCCACTACACCAGCAAATAAATAGTTAAGATTTGGTTCAGTGATCAGCATGTAAACTTGTATAGCAGAGTGAATGCCATTGTTTGCACAGTTTCCTGAGACTAACATAACAGAACACAACTGAACACTGCGCACGCACACATGCACGCACATACAATATATATTTGGATTAAAATAAAGTGAAG
This sequence comes from Boaedon fuliginosus, assembly GCA_027560395.1. NCBI lineage: Eukaryota > Metazoa > Chordata > Lepidosauria > Squamata > Lamprophiidae > Boaedon > Boaedon fuliginosus. Next base: position 474,776 of record JANHGC010004053.1, on the reverse strand, counting down.
TGTTGCTTCAAATCTGGTGTGTAGCGTGTTTAACGTGTATATATGTGTGTGAGTGCGTGTGTGAGAGAAAGGGTGGGTATGTTTTAATGTTATTACACGGAGTCATGAATCAATTCAATAATTTATGGTGGTGGAGTCATTTCATAGGGAACTGTGGCATTGCTCATAGCTGATATATGGTATGGAAATAACAAGCACAAGATTAATAGAAATGAATTGTATATTATCACAAAAAGAGGATTAGAAATAGAAAGCAGGGCAAGAGCAGAATGAGATTAGCAAAATTGTTCAGGAAAATACAGTTGCAAAAGCACAATGGCTGCAACAATACCATATTTACAAAAGTAATTATGTGACTCTTTCCCCCCTAAACACAGCATAAATAACTGGCATGGTCAGCAATGAACTCTTTTTTCATATTTATTAGATTTTTATCCTGCTTTTATTACTTTATAAGTAACTTTATTCAAGATGGTGTTTATACCTAATACTCCTTCCTCCTCCTATTTTCCCCACAACAGTCCTGTGAGGTGGATTGGACTAGACTGAGAAAGTAGGACTAACCCAAAGTCACTTGGTCAGCTTTCATGCCTAAAATAGGACTAGAACTCACAGTCTCCTGGTTTCTAGGCCAGCACCTTAATCGTTACACCAAACTGGCATTGTTACTGATTGTTTGTTAGGTTTATATTTGGGCTTTCAGTTAAGTATTCAAGGCAGCGTGCCTAACACTCATTCCTCCCATTACCCCTAATGACAACAATCACGAAAAATGAGATAGCCTGAGATGGAATGATTGACCCAAAGTCACCCATGGAGCTTCTGTGGCTGCGGGTAGATGAGAACCTGGGTCTCCCTGGCGTCAGTTCCAGCACAGTCCAGTACATTACTCTGGCTCTCAATTATTACCAATCAGTTTTTTGAGGGGATTTTTGTAATTCTAAATTTTTAGAAATGATCCATTATTCAAAGCAGAGTGTCCCAACCTTGCCAACTATAACATGTGTGGGTTTCAGCTGTCAGAATCCCCTAGCTAGCATGGGAGTTGTCTTAAAGTTGGAAAGGTTGTGATACACTGACTCAAAGACTGATTATCCAGAGGCTCAGACAGCCTCCCTGCCCAACTCTTTGTGTGATTCCCAAGCTCTCTAAGTTTGCCCCACTGAAATTCAATGATAAATTGTGAGTAATTAGTAATGATCTTGTGAGTTTCCCACTGATTTTCAGCAGGAACTCCAGTCCTCCAGTGCCTCATTAAATTTGCAACTCTACCTCCTGTTGTCTTTAGTGGCTGATCTTTTTTGTCCTGATGGCTGCAAAGTTACCCATCTCTGGTTTAGCAGATCCTAGAAGTGAGATGAAATAGTCCAGAATGGAAGCCTACCACGTTAAGGATGGTTGGAAGTTGAAGCATTTGCCCCACGGATATGTCTGAGAGTGGGAAGCTGACCTGAGCAATGACTGGTGAAGGAGATAACTGAAAGGAGATTTATTTACAAGAAGTATATTATAGGGATAAATCACCTACCACCTAGCTAATTACAGCCTATGTGAAGAAGATTCTGGTTTTTTTTGCTGGTACTCCAGGCAGAAAAATGTGACCTCAGAATGCTGGCTGAGAAATTTTCAAGCTCCGGAGGTTGAGAAACACTGTTTTAGAGCAAAAGCAGACAGAGTGATACACCAAGAGGGGCTACAGAGTAAATACTTCACTCTGTACCTACATCCCACTACCCTCTTGAAGTCTGTAAGGGATGAATTGCTGAAGAATCTGTGCCATTGTATCCAAGGATCCAGAAAAGATACATTGATATTAAATTCTACTTGTGCTTCAGAATGTCTATGCAAACTCAATTATCCAGGCAGCCCTTGGTGCCTCAGAGGTTTCAATAGTGCAATCACCATGAATGCATATTTTCAACCCCCCTCTATAAAAATATTTTCTACTGCGGCACTGAGCAGAATCATTTTATCCTTCCACAGTGCCCTGTAGTAACTTTATGTAAAGATCTTGAAGGTTTCCCGCTCCTAAGCCATGTAGGGCTTTAAAAGTTGTTACTAGCACCTTGAATTGCACCTGGAAGACTACTGGCAACCAATGCAGCTCACAGAGGATAGGTGTTACATGGGTATACCGAGGCATCCCGTTAATCACTCGTGCGGCCGCATTCTGCACCAGTTGAAGTCTCCGAGTGCTCTTCAAGGGCTCATGTAGAGCTCGTTACAGTAGTCCAATCGTGAGGTGATAACGGCATGAGTGACTGTGAGAAGAGCTCCCGGTTCAGGAAGGGGCGCAACTGGTGCAGTAGGCAAACCTGCGTGTAAGCACCCTTAGTCACAGCTGAAAGATGATCTAAATTCTAGCTGAGGATCCAAGAGTACCCCCAAGTTGCGCACCCATTCTGAGAGGAGTAATTTGTCTCCCCTCAGTGTAAGTAATGGATAATGGATAGTTCCCCTGGAGGGTTCCCTTTTCGAAAATAGTTGCATAGATAAAACTTTTATTAGATTCTAGGTACTGATATCAGTACCTTATCTTTATTTTGTTGCTACCAGCAACAAGGTTTGTTGCTATGATTAACAACTTCGTTGCTATGATTAATCTATATCCATATCACATTTGCAAATAGGGATGGTAAATCTAAGCCCTATTATTTCCTCAGTCTCTGGAAACTTGTGCATTTTTGTTCATTGAGATGTATGCAGAAAAGGAAGTCTGTGGAAGATTAAACATCTATATTCTGCATATTCAGGATTACCATTTGAAAACTTATGGGCCCAAACAATTAGTAGGTGGGTTGGTGGGAATGCAAATAATGAAGAGAATTAGCCCTCCCAAATGACCAATCAGAAGCTGGCATGAACAAAGGAACAATCGGGACCAACAGCACCAATACAACCAATCAGGATTGGGCACAAAGAACCAATCAGAGACCAGGTTTCACCAGTCTGCACCAACTGAAAACCAGCTCACCTAAAGACCAATCAGAAGTCAGGTAATCTTGTTATAAAAACAGGAGCCCAGTCTGTTTCTTCCTGTGCTCATTTGTCTGTGGTCTGCATAGTGGGCTACCTTTCCACTGAAGATGTTTATTCAGAGTTGCTGGTAAAATGTCAGGAAATCTATTGTTCAGACCATGGTCACTAAATTGCCCAACAGATACGATCAGTGAAAGCCTAGACAGTAAAGTAACAGCTCAGAATAATAAATTGGATTAGATAAGAGAATGATACATTTTATAGGGAGCTCTTGAGGAACAACTCCCATTGAGTCCAATAGGACTTGATTACAGTTGGTATAACACTGTACTCCCAACTGAAATTAGTTCTCAGTGAAATCAATAAGGTAGACTTGCAAAAAAAATAAAATAATTAAGTGATTGTAGGAAAACTCTTATAATCAATGGTTTCAGGGTAAGCCTAAATTTATTTATTTGTTTGTTTGTTTGTTTGTTTATATTTATACCCCGCCTCTCTTCCCCGGTCAAGGGGAACTCGAAGCGGCTAAATGTTGCAGCTGCTAATTAGAACCAAGATAGAAGCAAGTATCTGTATCCTCTCCAACACTGCATTTCTCAGATCACATACATAGCTGGGTTAATTAGGCTAAATTAACCAATGTGGTGTAGTGCTTAAAGTGTTAGATCAGGGGTGGGCAATTATGGCTCCTTTACACACTGTGGACTTCAACTCCCAGAATTCCTGAGCCACCCCTATGTTAGACTAGGTCACAGATATTCAGGTCTACCCTCGGTTACAGAAAGTGACTAGAGGACTCTGAGACAGTCATTTTCTCTTAGTGGTGAGTTAAAATGAGAGAAAGTATTGCTATGTATGCTGCCCTGAACTCAACAAGGAAAGCTGGCTTATATTGCTGACAAATAATAAATCAATGCTTTGGGCAATTCTTGATAAGAAAATGGCCATTAAAAAAAACATTTAAATTTGATCTTTGCTTGCTGAGACATGAAGCTCATTGGGAGTCTTCATTTGAACATTTAGGTTTTTTCAGCCCCACTTTTCCCCCGATTGTTAAGTATAAAGCTATTTAAAGTCCCCTTGTTAGAGTTGGAACCCATATTAGATAGGCAATATTTAATATGCTTTTCATTGGCAATGAACATGCTACAAAGTGGCTTATCTTCTGCAATTGTCCCAATGCAAGCTCATAATGCTGAGCCCAAAGCTGGCTTCACAACTGCTCTTCCTGAATAATGCCATTAACTCAGATGTCTGAGTCTATTCATTCATGCCTGGAAGTACCATCACCCCCTCCCTTCTCCAAGAGGAAAGATAGTCTTTTGTCCGCTCAGCTGGCCTTTTGGAACTTGCCTTTGCTAACCTGATTAGCCCCAGAATTAAATCTATTACTCAGTGGAGGAATCAATAAAGTTAGCTTTAACCCCAGCCCTTCCTCGATTCAGCCAACAGTTGGCTGATGCAGTGGGGCATTAAGATTTGTGGTTCAGCGACATCCAGTTGTTGTCGTGCTATGTTAACTGCTCATGTAAAATGCATGACGCTTCACAGGGTGTAAAAGGGGCTTTCTGCAGGCGGTTGTGGTCAACAGCCAGCCAACATTGCTGCTATATCCAAAGGTGTTTGCCTAATGAAGACTAATGTGGAATAGCGCCTGCCTTGTCCACACAGTGTGTTACAGAGGAAACTACTTCATTTAGTTAAGCAAATCGGAAACTATTACAAAGCCCCAAGGAACTATTAAGGCCGAAAAACCACCACTACTCCAGCAACTGATGAAGTGTTAACCACAGTGCTGGGAACAAATTCTAACTCAATAATGACACTCTATCTAAGTCTTCTTTGTTCTCCTTCCCCACCTCCTCTTCCTTCTCCTCCTTTTTTCAATAAATTTGGTCTGAGTTGAAACCTAAATCACATGCAAACAAATGTAGGTTTTGCTTGGCCAGTTTATTGATAGACCCCTTGGGCAAGTCACAGCAATATTCTACCAGGGCAGTTCTTACAAAATAAATTAAATGGGGAATTCCCAGTATTAAATGTTGTCAGCTGAATTGTTCACACAACTTCCCCGCATTTATAAATGTATAAAATAAAATTTCCCAGAGTACTTCGGATTCCCAACGAAGGTGCCTTGAGACAATTTTGCGAAATGATATAATCTGGGAATGCCAGACATTTATGTGTAATCTGAAACTAACAAAAGGCAATTGCTGGTGTGAAAGATAGCTAATCTAAACAACATTTTTATAAATCTATTATTGTGATGTACAATGTAGTTTTTACAGATTTACTCCTGGCCTTCTTCCATGGCGTCATAAAAGCCCATATCTGGGTTAGTTTTCTTTTCCCAAATATTCCAATGATGTAGGGTTAGAAAAAACAACCTACCGGATCAGTTGATAGCTAAACAATTAGCCAGAGTGATGGTGGATTTTCCTTCACTAGATGTGATAAACCATCTGTCCAAGATGCTTTAATTTGAATTCCAGCAGCAGGTTGGTTTTAAGAGCTTCAATGGTTCCTTCCAACTCTGGAGAATTGTAGTTACTGGAGTCGTAGATTAACCAGTGAGATACACAGTTGAACAAGAATCTGAATGTGGGTCTCCATAGTACTACCTTAAGACTGTAACTTCCACATTGTAAAGAGGACCCGGTAAAGGGACGCGGTGGCTCAGTGGGTAAGACGCTGAGATTGTCGATCAGAAAGATCAGCAGTTTGGCGTTTTGAATCCCTACCGCTGCATAACAGAGTGAGCGCCCGTTACTTGTCCCAGCTTCTGCCAACCTAGCAGTTCAAAAGTAGGTAAAAAAAATGCAAGTAGAAAAATAGGGATCACATTTTGTGGGAAGGTAACAGTATTCCATGTACCTTTGGCATGGAGTCATGCTGGCCACATGACCATGGAGAAATCTTCGGACAGCGCTGGTTCTTCGGCTTTGAAATGGAGATGAGCACTGCCCCCCTAGAGTCGGGAACCGACTAGCACATATGTGCGAAGGGAACCTTCACCTTTACCTTAAAGAGGACTTGAAAAATCAGTTTAGTATACTGTAACAGTCAAGGCACCAGGTGAGAAACTGAGAGGCCTTTGGGATGAAGCCAGCTGAGTGATCTTGGGCCAGTCACTCCTTCAGCTCTAGGAAGAAGACAATGGCAAAGTACTTCTACAACTTGTCAAGAAAGCTGCAGGGATTAGTCCAAACAATTACCAGAAGTCAAGCCTTATTCAAAGGCATGAATGAATGAATGAATGAATGAATGAATGAATGAATGAATGAATGAATGATTTAACTGTGTTTTTCTTTTCCTATTAGCTCTCCTAAGGTTTTGTGTACAAGTGGTCCTCAATTTACAAAAGTTCATTTAGTGATCGTTCAGTTACAATGGCACTGAAAATAGTGACTTATGACCATTTTTCACATGTATAACTTTGTAGCATCCCCATGATCATGTGATCAAAATTCAGATGTTTGGCAACTGGTTCATATTTATGACCATTGCTGCGTCCCAAGGTCATGTGATTCCCCTTTATGACCTTCTGATAAGCAAAATCAATGGGGAAGCCAGATTTACTTAATAATCAGGTTATTAACTTAGCAACTGTATTGATTCACTTAACAACTGTGGCAAGAAATGTCATAAAATGGGGCAAAACTCACTTAACAAATGTCTCATTTAACAACACAATTTTTGTGGTTCATAAGTTAAGGACTTCCTGTATCCTGTATCCTTATATACTTTCATAATGAGCTAAACTTTTTTAGTTTTCACAAACTTTTATTTATTCTTATTATCTAGAGTTGAGATTGGGCAACTTGAGGATGCAATATGTCTTTTTTTTGTAGCTGCCAATCGAATGAATAAAAATTGGCAGCACTATTTGTCACCATTTTGATATGGGAAATGTGTGAAAACTATAAGGCATAGTTATT
>JANHGC010004053.1:450701-467759 GCA_027560395.1 Boaedon fuliginosus | reverse complement strand
TCGATCTGACAACCTGCTGAACAAGTCAGCAGAGTCTGCAGTGCTGCATTTAACCACTGCGCCACCGAGGCTCTTAACATATCAAACCTATCCATAGCTTGTTGGGATTAATTTGCTATGACTGGAAAACTCTCCACTGAGATAAAATTATGAGGGGGGGGGAAACGTTGGCTGGTTGGCCCAAAGACCTGTTTCTGATTTAGAAACCCCTCCCAGTTTCCCCAAAGTGGAATTTTCCCCGATTCCTTTCTTCCCAAGTTCTCTGTCATCACCTAATCATTCATTCCGCTTACGATGTCTATTTAGCCATCTCTAAAGCAACTTCAAAGGAGCGAGAAAGTTTGTCAGGCACCGCACACAAGGCAGACCGAGGTGGGTGGGTGGGGGGCTGTTCTGTCCTATGAATAATGGAAGACCTTTTTTTTTATGGCAGGAGCCATTCAAATTCCGGAAGCAGAAGGCTAAGCTCTGTTAAATTGCCAGCAGATAAGATCATCAGAGCATCTCGCCTTGATCTTTCCTCCCTTTCCTTCAAAGTTTTTGTGGGCGAAGCCAAAAAGTCGTGTTTCGTTTTGGTTTGGTTTTTTGGTTCACACTGGTTGCATTTTTGAAACTGTTCAGATCTGGTTCTTAGTGAGCATCAAGAAATAACGGTTTTTGCACAGTTTCCCTGTGGATGGAAACCTTCTCGACCCTGGACCTCAAAAGGTCCTTCAGTAGATCCTCCCTTGGCTTCCCATACCTGAGAACCTGCTGAAAGCCCAGGGGAGAATTCACATCTAAGTGAGAGACCAGCTAACAGCAGGTTGTGGCATGAATCAGCAGGTTTGAGCTCCAAACTTTATTTTAGAGGATTTGTTGCTTTGTGGTGACATTTCTGACTGGCACTTAAGATGTTTCAGCTGAGAGTATCCAGGATGGATGTTCTGACAGGGCTAACCAAGTAGAAAGGGATCTTCTAGACCAGCTGCCTCTCAAGCAGGAGAACCTATACCATTTCAAACAACTGGCTGTTCTTAAAAACCTCCAGTGATGGAGTGCCCACGATTTCTGGTGGCAAGCTGTTCCACTGGTGAATTGTCCTCGCTGTTAGGAAGTTCCTCCTTAATTCCAGGTTGCTTCTCTCCTTGGTTAGTTTACATCCATTGTTTCTTGTCCTGCCCTCTGTTGCTTTGGAGACTAATTTGATCCCCTCTTCTTTGGGGCAGCCCCTCACATACTGGGATACTGCTGTCATCTCATCCCTGTTACAAACCCTTGTCAAACATGGTAACTTGACAGGGGAAATGAGGCCGGGTATAAATACAAATTAAATAAATAAATAATAATAAATAACTTTAAGACTTGTGGACTTCAACTCCCAGCATTGCCCAGCCAACATGGCTGGCTGAAGAACTCTGGGAGTTGAATTCCATAAGTCTTAAAGTTATCAAGTTTGGAGACCCTTGGTCTACATGGACCAGCAATGCACCTCTTTCCACATTCGTTGAGAACATGGTCTTCAGAATTAGCAGGAGATGCACTTTTTACACACCTGGGCCTCAGTTTCGGAGAAGGCTACCTAGGACCTAGGACCTTTGAGATTATCAACCAGCATCTTCCAAATCAGAGACCTTTTTCATGGACCAGAACTGAGCTCTAGAAGGCTGCATTAGCAATTTGTCCTTTTCAAATATTTTGCCGTTGTGCACACCTTATTCATGTGGAAAAAAATGGTTTAAGATTTTGTCTTCAACTGAAGCTGAAGCCAATTCTCCTGGGAGCTTGATTGCTGCCACGTTACTAAATCTATAGACCAAACTAATTCTGGAGTTCCTTCAGAGCTAATTCATGATTTTAGATGAGCTTAAAGGAAATGCGTCCCTGTGTTAGGTACTAGTAAAGGTTGGGGGCATCCTCAGAAGATCATGGTACCTTCTCAGTGTCAACATTGGCTGGCTGGTGGAAAAAGCACGGGAGGAGTGGGCGTTGAGTGGGCGGAAGTCAGAGGCCACGTTTTGCCCATGGGTCAAAGGGTTCAGGGGTCAAAGGACACATGTTGCTTAACCATACCGGTCTGTGGAGTAGCTCTTTCAGATTGTAAATCAAGAGAGTGATTTTAATTAAAGCTTTCCTGACCGAATCGTAAAAGGAGATATCCGGTCTCTATCCCCTTCGTGAGCTACCAAATCAATACGTTGTTGTTTGCAACTTTCCTGTGGCCTCCAGGTTTCCACAGTCTGCTCGGAGCATTTTCCAGATCCTGAAATTTCATAGGGAGACGAGACCGATGCACTCCTAAACATCTTGATTTGCAAATCTTTCAGAACCGCTCAACGATTTAAACTGGGCTTTTCTGCTTTTCCACAAAGCATTCTGCGGGCTGGAAAGGGCTGAAGAATAGGAACAGTCGATCAAGTCTAGTTGGGTTGATTAATTGATGCTGCCACTTTTTTTTTTTTTGCCAAGGGGACGAGTCCTCATTGATGTCCCTGAGAGTCAAAGACATGTTTTATTACTTTGTCAGAAAAGATACATCACCGGTGTCAACTGAAGTACCGTTATCTACTTTAAGAGAGACTAAGTGGACATTTATTTTAAATCTAGCCGTGGAGTAAAGTAAGATTGAAGTCTTGCTCTCTGGAAGAAGAAATTCCTGAGCAAAGAGCGAAGGGTTTATTTCAGATTTGCTGTTATGTTTCAAATGCCATGGAATTTGACAAACTCAAATGACATGCTGAGTCTTCTCCGCTGGGGAGACTTTTTGGGAACAATTCAAGAGACAAAATTATTCTTTTAATTATTAAATTTAGCGTGTTGATGATCCACAAACAAAGACCTACCCAAATAGTACTTGAGGTCTTAATTCTAGGGGCATCATTGAGTGTTAAATTTCTGTGGAAGACTGAGAAGCCAACACAAATTTGCAATTCAGTAAAAACATATAGGGACACAGTGGCTCAGTGGGTAAGATGCTGAGCTTGTCGATCAGAAAGGTTGGCAGTTCGGCAGTTCGAATACCTAGCGCCGCGTAACTGAGTGAGATCCCATTACTTGTCCCAGCTTCTGCCAACCTAGCAGTTCGAAAGCATGTAAAAAATGCAAGTAGAAAAATAGGGACCACCTTTGGTGGGAAGGTAACAGTGTTCTGTGCACTTTTGGCGTATAGTCATGCTGTCTACATGACCACGTAGACGTCTTTGGACAGCGCTGGCTCTTTGGCTTTGAAACAGAGCTAAGCACCGCCCCCTAGAGTTGGGAACCGACTAGTATGTATGTTCGAGGGGAACCTTTACCTTTACCTAGAAGCAAACACTGAATTTTCTTTTTGCGTTTCAAAAGTCAAACAATTCCCAAGTTGGGCACTGTTAACTCAGCATTTATACTGAACATGGATGAGGTGACTTTCTTTTCATTATACTTGTGCAGCATAACCAGCCTGTTCCAGGTCTATTGCTTCTGGATTGGTCCCTTTGACTGAAACTGCAGAGAGAGACACATACTGGAAAAGAGTGTCCTTGTATCTTGGCCAAGGAATAGAGGCAAACTGCATTGTCTGGGAAGCAATTCAAAATCTACATGAGAAGAGAAACAGCTAAGCTGAACAGATAACCTGGGGTGAAAACAGCAGAGACCACACCAGATTCTAGGGAGGCAGGTGCAAGGAATAGTCAAGGGAGAGGTCACTGTTCAAGAGGCCGGATAAACAGCTGAAAGAGGGTTCAGACTGAAACAAAAGAAGGATGGCACAAATATTGTTTCCAGCATTTGTTTGACTTCTGCAGGAGAGCAGTAAAGGTCACGCAGTAAGTTCCACCTAAATCCAGGCTGCACTCGGTTGTACTCATGGAGGAGTATTTTCTGGGCCTGAAGTCCAAACTGAAGAGAAAGGGGCTGGTTTGCACTCAGGACTCCATGCTCAAACTGATTTTTTTCAGATAGGAGGCTTTCCACAAGCTTTCTGATCCTAAAGAGGTCTCAATCAGGATCAGGACTGCTGGCCTTTTCTAGCTTCACTTCTTTTCTAGGCAATATCACATCTTGCATTTATTTTGCAGATGATCTGAATAAAAGCGAAACTTAAGATGCAGATGTACTATTGTAGGTCATCTCCACCATAAACAAGTAATTGCTGGTTCAAAAATATGACTTGGTTTAATACAAGTTCTGCTTTCTTCTTCCTTCCTGCCCGGCAACATCCCCTGTGGAGCTTTCTGCTCATCTAGTTTTTCTTCATTCCTCTCATTTTGCTTTGTGTCTCCAGCTTTTGCTGCTTGCCGCACACAATAGACACAATGGGTTTGATCAGCCAGGAGAGGGGGCATGCAGACTGCACAGAAACACCAGCTGTGACCTGATCCCAGGAGACATCGTATTTCAGCCTTGTGACATGTTTCACCCTCTCCTGACCTGCTGCCTGTGCTGCACAAACTATGTCTTAAATGGGGCTACAACCATTTGTCAGTCAGTAGACAGAGGGGGAGGGGGCGGGAAAGGAAAACCAACAAGGGTCCTCTTGTTAGCTGTCTACTTTGGGAATCTGCTTCTTTGTGGCAAAAGGAGTAGTGAAAATGATGGGGGCAAGGAGGTTAAGATACTTTGATACTTTAACAAAATCTACTCCAACCTTCCAAGTATCAGGATTTAAACAAAATATATCTTCAAATTAATATCTGCAATTATTTGAGAAGCATCTAAATCTTGAAAATAATCAAGACTATTTTGATCTGTGAAAATCGTCTTGTGAACTGATGTACCTGAGCAGCAAGCAAAACCTTATATACACCAGAAAGTGGGACAAAGATCCAGAAAATTGGTCTTTCCCAGAAGCCCATGGGACTGTAATATAATATCCCTATTTAAAATGATTATACCCTTAAGATGTATCATCTTGTTAGTGATCTAATAACTAGACTTAATAACAAAGCATACATATATAAATCACTGTATTATGCCTTTTAAAAATATTTTGATAACTATATTTCAGCATTATTGATTTCATTTAATGGAATCTATATCTATGCATTTATTTTAGACATTTAAATACCTTTTTGGCAAAACAAGAGTGTGAGAAAGAAATTTAAAGTTGCCCAAACTTTCTTTCATCAAACGATACCAGCAATCATCACCATTGGCTTATGGTTAAACTGGATTATTTCGTTCCTAAAATATCGAAGACTTACCATGGTCCATTTGTTGTTTTTAACACGTTTCCTTAACAAATTTGCAGGGTTCAATTGCTTTCCATGGCACAACATGGGAGTTTTATATTTTTTAGGGAATTTTGCAGAGCCTGATGCTGATCAAGCAGAGAGGAAGTGATTGGCTCAAGTTATCAAGCTGGTTTACATTCTTAAGAGAGATTAGAAACTGGATCTTCCCTTTCTATTCCAATATCTTAATAGTACACACAACATAGTTCATTGGTGTGAGCCAAAATTGCATGTGTTTCCTACAAAACAAACCCTAACAGCTTAGGAATGGCTGTTTGCATCCCTTAGCCAGTCACTTTTCATTCCCACCCCAGTCCCTTCCATCGTACCTCTGCATCTCCTGATTTCTCCAGGCAGCTGGACTTCACCGCTCCTGCTTCTTCTCCTCAGCAGCTGCTGGACTCTTATCTTACATCTTGCCTAATTAATAGCTATAATAGGTTATATATTTCATATAAATTCTTCCCAGCCAAAAACATCATCTCATATTCAATACATACATTACATTGTACGGTATATACAAAGATATGAGGCTTTGTATTGTTTTGAGTCAGACCACTGACCATCTTTTTAACATTAGGCTAAATAAAGATGATAGACTCAAGCTGGAAACTAATTATGTACAAAAGCAGACTTTCTAACATCGAACTATAACCTTTCTCTACTTAGAAGCAAAGTATTATAGGTTACTAGCCAATAACCTGGCATTGCCCAGGTATTTATTTATCCCAATCCTGTATTATCCGAGTTCCCCATCTGGGGAAGAGAGGCGGGATATAAATCAAATAAATAAATAAATAAATTAGACAGGAATGGCGATGTGAAGTGGCAACGTAAGTGCAGAATAGGCTGTTCTCCCTCCTTCCATTAACGTCTCCACAATTCCTCAAGAGGTGATGGCAAGAGCAACTTCTCCCCGAGCCCTAATTTATCCCTGAGGTCCAATTTTGGTGAAAATTAAATTAGTTAAAAATGTTTTCCCTATGCCCCCAGAAGTATCAAGAAATGTCCTATCTGCGTGACCTATGTTGTGTGGATCTCGTAGTGGTGCAGGCAGGCACTGTTACAAACGCCCCCTTGTGGAGTACTATGAAGCCATTACCATAGCAACTCCACTGCGCTGTAGGCTGTATCTTCACAGAACACGCCCCCCCCCCCGAGGAGTGGCTTAACTCCACAGTATTTGTTTCCAGAGAATAAGTCATCTGTGTACCAAGTTTGGTTGAAATTGCTCGAGGCATTTCAGAGTTATGCTGGAACACAAACACACACGCATTTTTATACACACACACACACACACACACACACACACACACACACACACACATACAAAACAGTATATAGAATAGATTCTATCACTACTGGGAAAAGTATATTCACTAAGGTTGGGGCATTTTCTATTCGCAACAAAACTCAATGCAATTTTCCATTAGGCTAAAATGTCAGGTTTCCTTGCTTTACAGATCAATTTGTTTCCCCCTAAAACAGATCAGATGTAGCCCTTATGATATAAAATGAATCTGTTTCAGTCTCTTATTGAAGTATAGATTTTGCTACCTGAGTTTGAATGGGTATTAATAGACTCAGCAAAAGTTAAAATATAACCAAGCTTAATGTTATTCTTATCAGTAAGCATTTTATTGAATTCAGTGCTCCATAATATATAAACAAAAGCAAACTAGAAAAAAAATCATAACCATCATGATTTGGAGACTTACTGAGAAAAAAATGCAATTCTATTTATTTATTCTGTTATTTATTAGAACAATTACTACTTTGCTAATAAAATAATTGTTAGGGGGATATTTCACAAATGCACTGTATATTTAAACTAATAGGAATAAAATAATACTGGAATCCACTGTTTCCAGTTATTATGATTCTTAAAGAAGTAGCAATCCAGTGGATTTAGAGTGTACTAGGGCAAGATTCACAATGTGTCCTTCAATTTTTTAAAATAATTTTTCAAAGAATGCTGATAAAGCAGAACGCTGATAATATACAGCTACACAGCAGACTGTTCTGCTTGGATATCATCCACAGTACAGCAAACGAAGAGATATATTTCTATAGTGTAATTTGTGCATGTGGTTCAGCTTGGCGTGGAGAAAGATTTTCAGCCAACTCAGATCAATAGCTGGAAAATCAAAACAGTGATTCTGATCCTTGTTCCTGTACTGTAGACACTGCACCCAATGTATGGGAATCTCAATATTCCCACAAAAGGCAGAGAAAATTTACAAAAATTTGCAACAAATTGAATTATAGTAATATAATTAGCTCTGAAATAATGTTAATTTATAAAACCATAAAACTCTTTATATACATCATATACATTTTTAAAAATAGTTCAGCAGATCTGTCCATTAGTGATATTTGTAGCCAAGATACCCACTTTATTTGAAGTGATTTAAAATATAAAATATGACTCTTTTTCAAAACCAATTGCTTTCAAGCACTTCTCTATATCCTCATTAAATGTCATTGAGCCACATACTAGGACAAATGGTTGCCTTCTACATGTGTTCACCATACTCTTAATCAGGTTTTCATTTATTCGACCAAGGTGTGTAGTCTCTCGAAAGCTCCATGGCAGATTTTTAAGTGACTTTTCCTAAAAGGCAAAACAGATAACATGTGCAACATTTGCAAAATTCACAAAAATATATGGTAAGTTCTAAATTAATTAAGACTTCAAAATGCATTTTCTGCCTAACACGGTTATTAGATTTGTAGAGACTTTATTTTAAAATAAAGTCCTCCTTCTCCATTATAAACTGCTGCACAGAACCTCCTAATTTAATAGTCCAAATCCAGCTAAAATTAGTCATAACTTTAGCTGGATCATCGCCATTCTTGGCTAATACATAATGCTTAGTTAATTTGATCCGAAAGTGAAGAAAATGTATTCATACAAGAAAGATCGAACCTTTATCAGGTTAAGTCCAAAAATCATACTCTTCCTTCAAACTAACTGATCAAAGCAGAAACCTGAATATTGTGATGACTTCTGAAACAATTGTTTGAGAATGTCACTCAGATATGCTCTGTAACGCTGTTAATATGAATAAGTAGTTTATTGTCTCAGGAGCCGTATTTGTGCCATAAGAGATGCACAGAATTTATGTATTTGTAGGAAGGCAGAAAATGTAGAGAGAGAAGGAAAAAGCACAGAAAAATAAAGAGAAGTGGGAAAAATGGATGAAGTAGCCACCCTCTTTGATTTTTAACCTGCCTTGTGTTCTCCAAAAATAGCATGAAAAGGCTGAATAGGGCATAAAAAACTGACGCCAGAACTGAGCAGGTTCTTCTTGTTGCCTGCTCTAACCTAATATCTACAATATAGGAAGTAAACTACTTTGGGGTCTCAGGCCTTGAAGATAGATGTAAAAATAGATATATAAATAGAGATACTATTTAGACACGTAAAAGGGGATTCAGATGGAGAGGAAGTTCTTTTCAAAAGTGGGAAGAGGTCTGAGCCAACTCCTGCAGGAGTGCGTTCTAGCGCTTATAAGAAATACAGGATTGACCTCTCTCTGGTCTGGGGAAGGGATCTCACATATTGAAGGCATGGAAAAATAAATTTGAAGCTGTTTGATTAAACTTTATCTTCACAGATTGGTGCTGGATTTGCAGAGCTTCTGTCAGGAAATCCTTCTTAACCCTAACTGGAGTCATCAGGGATTGAACCTGGGCCCTCTGGATGACAAACACCTACTCTGCTGCTAAGCTACAATCCAGAGTTACATCGACAATGCAGATTTGTCATGAATTCGTCATCTACAATTTGCAAAGCCCATAATCAAATGAAGGGGTTGTCTCAGAAGTACTAAGGGGCAATTTCCCAATCAAGTATTTACCTGGCTTAATACATAAAATGTCCTGATGTTCCAGAATCGAGACTGTTCTTGAAGAAGAGCTTTCATGTAAATATTTTCAAAAGTTCTGAAACAGCCTATCAGAGTTACAAAAGTTTCATCACCTTCATTTTCGGTTATGTACTGGATAATAGGAAGCATTGGTGCTATGCCTGTCCCAGAAGCGAGCATGAGGAGTTCTCCATACTAAAAATGAAACAAAATATACCAAATGTGTCTTAAGTCATCAAAAAAAAGAAAGTAAGCATTTTGCAAGATGAATTTATGATACCACTTCATCGTTTTCTTTTAGGGAAAGGGATGGAGTAGAAAGGAGTGACATTCAAATGTCTTGAAAAGCCATTTTTGTTCAATGTTTCCATATTCCTAGACTGAACCTCAGTGTTATCCCTGTGTTCCTAACAAAGAGTCCATTGTTGTGTAAGCATCCAGAGCCCTGCTTTTTGTGGGCCATTAAATGAAAGCAGCATCACCCCTTTGTACTGCAAACTTAGCCCCTGTAGACTTAGAGTTAGACTAACATTATTATCACTTTGAATGTACACTAATCGGCATACATTATAATGAAATTTTGTTGCACACAGTTCTCAAAGGGTCACCACCTCCAATATACACTACATAAACATGACAAAATAAATAAATACAAAATTATGCATGTACCTATATGCCCACATATATGACACCTGCATGTATAATAGCATGATGCACATAATGAGGGGTGGCTCTTGTTTTTATAATAAAACAATGCTGCCAATTCCATCAGAGAGATTGATTGGAAAACACCATCATCCTCTTAGCCCACAAACAAGTCTATGTGGGAATGTTTTAAAGACCTTCCTCTATAAATAAGGAGTACAGTAAAGTTGCAACAATGTAAAACTAGAGTTTGTTCTCTTTAATTACAAAATCATAAAGAATGGTGGTCAGATTTAAATCAATAAAAGGAGAAGTTGGATTTACATCACTTTGATTTAAATCAGACTATGCTGGATGACTCCACCTAAGGTACATATATGTGTCACCCACAAATAAATGTTTTTTTTGTTTCAGATGAACATTTGCAGTATAAACCTATATATAGGACCAAAGGAATACTTATGGAATCTTCTTAATAAAAAAAAAATCCATAAGATTATTATTTATTTGGATGACTGCTTTATAACTACATAATTTTTTATTCAGAATGTTTGAAGGATGACTAGTAAAATCTTAAGAAGACAATGCTGTTATCTACTAATAATCACAGCTCTATACATGTTTAGCCCATTGCTTTAGCTTGATGAGCATTACTTTCAAATAAAGGGGACTAGGACCATGCTGGAAGTATCCTAGTTTAAATTCATATGTAAGTAGCATTATTTAATCTGGCTGTATAAATGTTCCAGGATGACTTCATTAGACAATTTGCCCTTAATTGCACGTGCAGTGGGATTGGGCTGTTATTCCATTACCTCAGGATTTCCCTAAATTGGCAACTTTAAGACACATGAACTTCAATTCCCATGCTGGCTGGGGAATCCTGGGAGTTAAAGTCCCTGGGAATCCTGGGAATTAGAGTTGCCAAGGTTGGAAACTCTGCATTATTAAATTTTGTACCTGGAAAATGTTTGCACTCTGCCATCCATTTGCAGTATAGGTAATGCTGCCATTAGATTATACAGTGATAGATGTTAATATGTATGCCATAATTTTTCTTTTTCAAATTTGAAAACAATTTATAGTAAATAATGACAATGTTTACTGATATTTTCTATTATTCTCAAAATTGGTTGGTCCAGTCATGGTTATGTATATGTGGAAAACGGCAATGTTCAAATTACACTTTGTGACTCTCTTAAGCTATTGTATGATTTCAAATAAATGACATTTTCAAAATCTTCAGTCAGATATACTATGGCTATTATGTTGTTAATCCAAGACTTCAAGTTACAGGAATAAATTACATACAATCAAAGAACACCTGCTGTTAGTGACTCCAAAATAATAATCATAATATCTGCCAACATCCAGTTACCTAGAATCTCTGTAGATTAGTCCACATTGCGTTACTCCACCCTTCTCCAATATGATGCTCTCTAGATATAGCAGTCTTTAATTCCCATAATCCCCTGCCAAAGGTAGGTATGATAGTACTTCTACTTTGGTTTCACTAGAAGTATTTAGTGGTAAATAGTTAAGCCTGCCATAGCGCGGGAATGACACTAGGAAGAATGTAGTAGTAAGTAGTTGAAAGGAGAAATCATAGACGAAAATCCAGAAAATAAGATTAAATCCCCCAATCTAAAAATTGCACAAGAACTGGTGGTATTTCTAGAGTTGGGGCTAGATGGTCAGGGCAGATTCACACATTTCCGATGCAAACTTATAGTATGCACTCAGAAGCAAACAACTATTTCAGAGATATATTTTTCTCTAGAAGAAAAATACACTGGCTTTAACACAGTGCAAATCTTGATCGTTTACTGTATTTTCTGAGTCATTATGGTAAACAAACAAACACAGCAATAATCCAGGAAACAGGAGATTGGTTTATGGATTTTTTTCTCCATTTTTCAAAAACCAAAAATTAATCAATGTCAGTGGTTGTTTGCTGTCTGTTATAGATATTACCTGATTGGCTGTATAAGGAAAACCTCCGAATGGTCCTCTCCAAAAAATGGTGTCTCCCGTTTTCCATGATTTTATATATTGGGACATTAGTCCAGTTTTATAGCACTTGCAAAAGAACCAAGAATCAAAGAAAAAAAAAAGATAAGAGAGGGAATACAAACTTCGAACCAGTAATTCACATCTTCTCAATTAAAACTTATTTGACTTTTTAAAAAAAAGCATTTGGGTACATATGAATATGGAGGGGGAATTAAATCAGGGTGATACTTAAATCTAGCATTTGTGTGCAATGCTTCATTACATTAGATTTAAATTAAACATTGTCTTTTGCTTTTAATCCTAATTGTGCAGAAAAAACTACATAAGTATTTTTAAACTTGCTCAAACTACAATTTGCAAGCAAGATTTTTTATTTGGTAGATATACTAATTGGCAGCAGCTGCAAGTAACCATTCATCTTCTGTGTATTTATAGAAATAAGGGAACATTCTGAGAAGTAAAATTCCAGTTGTGTTACTTTGCCTTGCTTGAGTCTTCTTTCAGCTATGTATTTTGAATAGAAATGGATCTGTGACATACAGAAATTTGTTCACAATTGAAACCCTCAAATATTCATAAGTAACATTGGTAGGAAACATTTTCATGCATAACAAAAGAAGTGTGATAATGAAAACCAGGATTGCCAATTTATACTGGTCTTATGCCTAAATTTTGGGCAAATAACTTCCAATGAGAATCAAGCAACATAAAAGAATTTTGTGTAGCACCTTGAAAATTAAAATATTTATTATAGTGTAACTCACTGTATACATTATAGATCCCTCTTCCTTAAATTTGCATTGTTTTTATCCAGCAATTAAAATAAATGATTTCTTCTAATTTATCTATGGCAATTTTTACTGTTACATTTTGCATGCGGTATTACTGTTTTTAGTGTAGAAAACTGTCATGTTAAAAAATGTTGGCAAGTCTAGCCACAATGAAGAAAATGGAGATATTAAATTAAAGGGTTGGACAGTCAAGACTTCACCTGCTATGTATATCATGTAATGTAATATTGGTTTCAAGGGAGAAAATATACTAAGAATGGATTTCTTTTTCATTCCAATGCAGAAACAATCAGATTGGTTTATAATAAATTCTTTTAAATAACAGAAGAAAAAATCCTGCAGAGCAAAACTCTATACCAGGTTTTACTACCACCACACCCCCACACAAAAATAACCATACTATTAAAGAATCATTCAAAAATAAGGAGAAGCATAGAAAATCACCACTCATGCACATTTAACTGTACTGCAGTGCTGTAATCATGGAACAGTGGCATTTGAATAGCACTTGGGATAGTACTACTAGTTGTAAAAGCAGTAATATGGTAGTTATACTACTATTAATAATATACTCCTTCCCAAAATTGTTTGGAGTGAGAGACACAATCTACACCAAGCTATACAAATGATGGGTGTTTCCATCTCTTTTGTTACTGTCAAGAGAATAACAATGGTTTCATTTGGGTTGAATAGATTCTATAGGAAAGGTAAGTATTATTACAATCATTGAAGGAGGAGAGTGGAAAGGCTGGTTTGAAACTCAACATTAAGAAAACTAAGATCATGGCATCTGGCCTTCTCAATTCCTGGCAAATAGATGGGGAAGAAATGGAGGTAGTGACAGATTTTAATTTCCTGGGCTCCAAGATCACCGGAGATGGGGACTGCAGCCAAGAAATGAAAAGACGCTTGCTCCTAGGGAGGAAAGCTATGGCAAATCTAGACAGCATCCTAAAAAGCAGAGACATCACCCTGCCAACAAAAGTGTGTAGAGTCAAGGCTATGGTGTTCCCAGTTGCAATGTAGGGCTGTGAAAGTTGTACCCTAAGGAAGGCTGAGTGTCAAAGAATCAAGGCTTTTGAACTCTGGTGCTGGAGAAGACTTTTACGATCCCTTGGACTGCAAGGTGATCCAACCGGTCAGTCCTAGAGGAGATCCACCCTGACTGCTCTTTAGAAGGCCAGATCCTGAAGACGAAACTCAAATCCTTTGGCCAGCTCATGAGAAGGAAGGACTCCCTGGAGAAGAGCCTAATGTTGGGAGCGATGGAGGGCAGAAGAAGAAGAAGGGGACGACAGAGAAGGAGATGGATGGATGGAGTCACCAAAGCAGTCAGGGCAAGCTTCAATGAACTCTGGGGGATGGTAGAGGACAAGAAGGCCTGGAGGAACATTGTCCATGGATTCGCAATGGGTTGGACACAACTTCACAACTAACAACAATTATAAAATTAACAATTATAAGCTACACACAACCAGGAACCTTGTAAATTCACCCCTTAGAACAGCCCAGCATACATATTCTGTACAGACAGAGGTCCCATGAGGATGGGCTCCAACACAAGTCCAAAAGCTCAGAAGTCTAAACCTCTGCTCTCGGTGACAGACCTAAGATAAGGTCTCGGTGAACCTCTCCCCCATTTTTCCCCTTCTCAGATACCCCCTTCCCTACCCAAGCACAGCACGGCAAAGGAATACATTTGTGGTAGACAAATGTGTTTCTTTGTGGCAAGGATTCCTGGCTTTGCCTTCTTCCGTTGGACGGGGAAAGAAAATATATATATATATATATTTCCGAATTCAAAAGAGAACGCCCTCCAATCACTGCTTCCCGAAGGCTTGTGGAGATTGAATTAGGCCAAAGATTGGGGAGAAGCAA
This sequence comes from Boaedon fuliginosus, assembly GCA_027560395.1. Lineage (NCBI taxonomy): Eukaryota > Metazoa > Chordata > Lepidosauria > Squamata > Lamprophiidae > Boaedon > Boaedon fuliginosus. Next base: position 453,368 of record JANHGC010004053.1, on the reverse strand, counting down.
ATCGTAGCCATCGGATGGACCTGTATAAAAGATGCAGGCAGAGGAGTGTGAAAATCTATTTTCCAGCTTTCTTGTCTTCCTTGTGTGGGGGATAATAGGCAGGCAGGTTTCGATTAGAGAGCCAAGTATGTGTTGAATCTCTGTTATAACAGGCTGGGCAGAATTACCCAAGTGGCAAACCCTTCTAGGAGCACGGGACCGAACGGGGCTAATCTTTCCTTTGTTTGGGAAGGAAACAAGGAAGCGAGCCGCATGCTAAAATGTGGTTAACAAGCACCTGATGAGGAAGCCGAGAAGACGCATCATCGGAGTCATTCATTTGGGACCAAAAAGAAGAAAAAAAAAGTTTTTCAGTGAATGGGATTGGCTTTTTCCCGTAGCATGGAGAACACCAAATCACTCATGAGACGCCTCTCCTTAAGAGCATTATAAGCCATTCTTTGTTGCTAAGCACCATTTTCAAGGGGGACATTGAGAAGAAAACACCAAGGCAACCACAGGAAGTGTGGGATTTTTATACTTTTTTTTTTCTTTAAAAAGAAAATCTTTTAAGACATGGGTAAAAAATATTTGGCATGGCGAAAGGAGAGGAGTTTGTGGGTGCCAAACAGGAGAGGCAGCCAAACACACACACTTAAACAGCCTAATTTAGATTGATGTCAAGAGAGGGTTTAGGCACAAATGGTCTTTTGAAATTCTCCGTCAAACTTAATGGCCGGGGGGAAATAAGTGGATGATTTCTCACTGGTCCTCTAGCAGAAGAAAACCCTTCCCAGTGATTTCTTAAGGAGGGATTTCTTCTTCGTAGTAAAAGTAAGCTTGGTAGACTTCCAGAGAAGCAATGACAGACTGGAGATTGGCTCTGCTTCCAGGAGAGCAGATGACTGCAGCAGAACTAAGGACCAACGAATGGATTGGTACCTAGAACACCCTCTCTGGATTAAAGGAGGATGTGGGATCACCCATAAGTGCTCCGTGCGGTAGCTCCCCATCATGAAACCATAAACTAGCAATCTCTGGTGGGTTTTACAGCAACGTCTAAGATAATAAGTGTGAGTTTACACACCTATTTTCTTCATCTTGTACGGAAATTGCTTGAGTGGTGCGGTGGCCTAAAGGTGGAGCTCTTGCGTCACCATCAGGAGGCTGTGAGTTCGATCCTAGGTAGAGGCAGATATTTCTCTCTCTCTCTCTCTGGGCACAATGAGAATTTATCTGCTGAACAAAATGACAGGAAGGGCATTCACAGCTCCATTCAGTTGCACTATAAAGTGGTTTATAAGTCTAAGTGGTATTACTATTTCCATTACAATTGAATCCAACCACCTTGTTGTGATTATCCCCTTCTTCTCCTTCCTTCTACTTTTCCTACCTGTCTCTTCCTCAAAATGTATCTGCCTTTTCCTTGAACCAGAAACAAGAATTTATTGTAAGGATCTATTCTGTAGTCTTTCTGTTGCTGGAAAAGATTAGAATGGAGCAGAGTTGCTGTTGTTGTTTTTCCCAAAGGATCCATCATAAATCAATGAGATCAAAATTATTTTAGCAAAGTCTGGAAGGGAAGAGAAATAGATCAATAGCCAGTCAGACTTCATGACAGACTGATCAGGAACTGAAGCGGAGAAATTAGGCCAAGCTTCATTTATACTCTTAATTGCATTTTGCATTCTTTCTGCTAATTTCCCTGCAGGGGCCTTGATATCTGCTAACCTATTTCCACACTCAATGTAATTATATACCGCATCAGATTCAAATGATCCTGTCAAAGCAGAGAGTGAGGGAATCAACTACCTCCGCCAACTGTTCGTTTGGGTGACCAAACTCTGACTGCTTTTCCACTTCCCAAAATTGATTTAAATAAATGAAGAAGTTACTTTTTTTTCTTTACAAACTCAATTTAGTATGCCAGCTTAAACAAATCAGCTATGATAAAATCTTTAGGGACTCAAGTATGCTTGACATGCTATTAACTTACTGCATGGCAACTCACAACATTCGCGGAGTCCTTGGTGCTCTGAATAGTGCAAATGGGTGTGGAAACTGCTTGGAAGTGTGGAAAGGACTGTGTTGTAGGAGATAGGTGATGGCATAGGCCTACCCCTCTGTTGAGAGAAGCCTGTTCAATCTTAATGTAGATGGCCTGGTTGACCCCCCTTTCAAACCAGTGGTCCTCTCTGCCCAGAATGTGGACTTTGCTGTCTTCAAAAAAATGCAGATGGACTGCTGAATCTTGTCCTGATGGGTTTGTTCTCCTGTTTGTGTTCTCCTATAAACCTCCAAATGGCCTCAATAACTCTCAGAAAGAATGCTAATGACCAGATGACTGCAAGGTTGCAGAAGTGGCATTCAGCTGGTTCGGACTGGTTCACGCAAACTGGTTGTTAACTTTTTTGTGCAGTTAGGACAACTGGCTAATCCCACCACTGTTTCTTGGATGAGAAGTGAAATGTCTTCAAGGAAAAACCAAAAATGTCCAATTGTCTCTTTGGGACAACCATGACCTTGTTGACTGAGAATCTCCATAGACATCATCCGGTCCTTACAGACACCACCACAGTCTAACATCAAATTATGGAGCCTTTTTAATATTTTCTAAAGTGGTTTCAGCTAAAGCCAACTGGATAGTTAACCAAAGAGAAAAACAGAGAAAGGGCAAAGATACAACAT
>JANHGC010004053.1:397513-413184 GCA_027560395.1 Boaedon fuliginosus | reverse complement strand
AAGCGTCAGAGCAACCCCAGCTAATTAGTGTCAACTAAATGTGCAAGATGGAGTAAGGTTCAAGCTGTGTTCTCTTTAAAAACAGCCCACTCTCAGCAACTCATGTGATGGTCTTGACCAGAGCCACATGAATGTTACTATTTTAATAAGCATAAAAAATTAACAAAGTCCTGAAGAGTTAATCACTTGTTAATCGTTTGTTTTATTTCTATTTTGAAATAAATGGCTGAAATCAATTAAACTGCTTTACCCTCAACTGATGAAGTTAATTATGATTTGTTATGGTATCTGATATGTAAATTATTAGAAAGCAGACTTACATTCGACCGACTGCCTCCAGGCGGTACAGGATTAATCATTGTGTAGATGTTGTCACTTGAATTTGTCGAATCTATAGAACAGTGAAATCCACTAAGTCAGGGTGATTAATTCATTTCTTAATTAAAACAAACTCATGCCACTTGAACTCATTCTTTCGAGCTTTATCACCTAAAATTCCCTCTAAGTACCACCATTTTCTGGCTAATTTGTATTTAATGAAGATTCACAAAGTTTTTAATCACAGAAATTCAACTGTGAAAAGAAGTCTCTGCTACTAACCAAGGATCTTGAAGCCTTTTTGCTACGAGAGATGAAGGAAGATAATTTTCTGCCACATGCCACTTAGCGCCTCAAAATTAGCCAGTGCAATTATCTCACTACACCATAATCTTTTTTCTTCTTTTTGAAAGAAGAGTAATATTTGTCATTTTACATATTATTTTCCCCAATAAAGCAAGAATCTAGTTTTTTTTAGCGCTGGTAGCAGGAGGAAAGACACAGTCAAGCTGTAGAATGCAAACAGAAAAATTTATAAGCAGGCCACAGTAAAGAAATTTAAAAAAGAGGAAAGATTTGTAGCTGAATTAACATATGGATTGTTTTATTATGATCTAGTAAGAAATGTGGTCAGAGTCCTCATAAAAATGCAGGAGGAAAGCAGTGATAATACTGAAGTGTAGCTCCACCTCTGCAGCTGTTGTGCACCCCTGTTACATGCAGCAGGGCCACTTTTTTCCAGTGTCCCTTTCTATTTTTCTTCTTCCAATTGATGCTCAAAGTGTGAGCCAAATCAAACTTTGGCCCTGTCAGAATATTCAGTGGGAGGAATTCTGGGAGTTGAAGTCCACAAGTCATAAACAGGTCGTAGTTCTGCCCCTCTGCTGTAAGGGAACCAAGGGCTAGGAGGGGAGTTTATGCAGACTTCTGGGAAGACATATGCGGAAGCGGACCACACAACTTGGGGAACACCACGGTGCAAAGTGGCATTCTGAAACTGTTGCACATCCTCTGCAGTGTAAAGATTGGATAATGTGTTCCTGGCTACTCTGAGGAATTCCTTGGCCCCAGTCCTGGGAAAGCCCACAAAAGTGGAACATTACAGCCTTAACCACACTGGATTTAGGGAGTTTGTTTTACATTTCTCTCAGGGTCTGTAGAGAATGATTTAAGTTAGATTCTACAAATCACCCAGACATGTTTCCTGCTTGCCAGGAACTTGATGCCAATTGCAAATTGTCTTCAGATGAATCCAGAAAGGCTGAGCCACAGGTGAACCTGCCCCACCGCCATTGTCTAATTCCTACTGTATAACTTCCCTGTGCATTAAGCCTAACAAACCTAAGTGATCAGAGGAAGGAAGGAAGGAGGGAGGGAGGGAGGGAAGGAAGGAAGGAAGGAAGGAAGGAAGGAAGGAAGGAAGGAATCATTTTCATCTGATTGTCTGCAGCTGTTCCAAAATAAATAGGGCATTAACCACACACAAATGTTATGTTGTCACTTTCCATGAAGGCCAACAATGAAAGAAACTCTTTCTCTTTCACACCGCCTTTCCCCTTCTCTCCCCCATCCCTTACCTGCAGGGCTAGGCATGATGGGTGTTCCAGGAGGACCTCCGCCACCAGGGGGCCCCTGTTGACAAGATTAAATACGCATCAGGCACCACTGTGATAACATAGCCTGCGATAGGTCAGCCAGATCTTGCTGCTGTCAGCAACAATGTCTCACCTTGGTATTCAGCCAAGCATTAATCTCCTGCTAAAACCTTCGATGCACCCTTGTAGCCAAAGTGCAATTTCTTTGTTTAAGCCTCAGGAAAAATGAAGGTTTTACAGTGAGATAGTAAGGTGCTTGTATGCAAGATGCACACACTGGTTCTGTCAGGGAAGGAACAGAAGAAGGAAGACCATCCTTTCTGTAACCTTCACTCATGCAGAAGTTGCAACAATAAATGGGTAGTTTAGAGCATTGTAACTTGCTATGTCAATGTGTTAACTTGATGGTCTGATTCTTATCCAATTAAGAATACAGCTGCTAAAAATTCTGACTGTAATTGCTCTAAGATAAATTAAAACTGGAGCATCACAAGCACTACATCATTCACAATGCTGGGGGTTAGAAAGGTATTTCTTTCCATACTTTAGGGCAGTATTTCTCAGCCTTGGTGATTTTAAGACACATGGACTTCAACTCCCAGAATTCCCTGGTCAGTGTGGCTGGCTGAGATATTATGGAAGTTGAAGTCCATGTGTCTTAAAGCCACCAAGGTTAAGAGATACTGCTTTAGGAGGATGTTGACTGAAGAAATGACTTCTTATGCTAATCAATATCCCCTCTTTCGGCCTGCTTTATGCACTATGCTTCCTGGAACAAGAAAGGTGTTCCCCAATGATATCTATGATTTGCATATTATACAGATGTGGACGCTGCCCTTCCGCAGGATAAAACAATGCAACAGCATGAACACTTATAACCATAAACTAGGCTGCATACTTGTGAATTCAAGTATCCCTAGAGCTAGTCAACAAATGTACTGCCACTTCATGACATTCGGCTAGGTTACTTGTGAAATTTCCACCTCCCAGTTGTCGTGTATTTTCCCACCAAATCTGAGGGAATGGACATGCTCTGGGACCCTCATTAAAATGGTGTCACCTGGCAGGCCTAGGAACCATGGCTCCTCTCTTATGCTGCTTGTCTTATGGAACAGCATCTCCACGGGGATAAGAAAGGTTCTGACCCTGTTGGTTTTCCAGAAGATTGCAAGGTCCTGGCTCTGGGATGTTAATGGAGCTCATTTTTTTCAATATACTCTTGACGTGGGTTTTTAATTGATCTATATTTGTAGTGGATGACCAGGCTGAGCCTGAGGGTGGGATCAAATGTATCACCAGTTTGGAATCTCAATCCTCCCATAAGAGACTTTAACCCAGCCCCCTTTGAAGTTCATTGACTCTTATCTGGCGCCAATTTGCCTTGACCATTAGTAGATCAGATTCCTGTGTATAGGTAGCATGAAATAAACTTATGGTACTGTTGAAGTCTATCCTCACTTCTTGCATCTGACAGGATTATGGATAATGTTTTTTTTCCCTTGTGTTCACTGCCCACTGATTAGATGGGTGGCCACGCAGATTTGTTTAACCCTTGAATTAAAAAAAACATGAGCTTACCACATATGTACCAGGTGATGAAGAAGAATACGGAATCTGTGAACAAACCAAAGCGCACACATTACTTTTCCGAGAGGGAAAAGTAGGGTTTTAACAAGGGAGGGTTCAGAACTCTAATAAAAAATATTTATTGCTTTTAAATATGTTACAAGGAGGGACAGCTGCACAGAAGGAAATGGAGGATATCCCATGTCTCCTGCTCCGGATGACACCCCACTGGGAAGCAGAGCAATGGATGCAACACAGATTTAAAGGGAGATGCGGGAAGAAGTAAACTAAATTCCAAGGTCCAAGTGATAAAGGCATTCCACAGAAAAACACACTTACTGAGTTAGCGCTGTTGGGATTGGGCCATGGTCTACCAGCTCCTGGACCCCTGGAGTTCAAGAAAAGAAACAAGCTTTTAGTGCGCAAATGCACACGTTTACTCAAGCCTAAGCAGAGAGTAAAACAGCGTTCATTTCCACATCCAATGAAAGGTACATCAGTCAAAAGCCAGGAGCATGAGTAACGCCTTACATGTTAATCCCAGGCATGCCGGGCCCTAGAGAGTTGGGTGGAGGTCTCATTCCGCCGCCATAGTTCTGCAATGATAACCAAGGATCAGTCTACCATAACGAGAAGGGAAACCGGAGAAGAAAAGAGAAAGGAAAAAAAACAAACAAAAACGAGAGGGTTAGTTTGTGAAAATGAACTTTAATTAAAAAAAAAAGATGATGACAATGAACATACAGGTCAACTTAGCAACTTCTAAAAGTGAAACAGGGCTGTATGGCAACTCTCATTTTGCTGTTTGACTGGAAAAAGTCTTTTAAAAAAAATTATTAAAAGCCACCAAGTTTCCATCTCTTCGTTGAAAATATAATACTAGAAACGCCCATTGGGCAAAAGCTGCTGGCACTGCCCAAGGTACTGTATATCAACAAGGGAGTAACCTCACCTGGAAAATACGTAAGATCTAAGAAAGTAATTCAAACCAAAAACAAACAAACCAAATGCAGTTTGTTCCTTACACATGAATCCAAACAAGTAGGAGATGTAAAATAATTACATTACTTGCTTGGGGTGGGGTGACAGTTGTGGAGAGACTGATGTGAGGAAGCAGAACATGAGAGAGAGGGGAGCGAGAGACAGACAAAGAGAGAGAGATTAATTCTGCTTTAGGAATTACAGAATAATGAGCAAGCAATGGGTTTGCCCAAGAGGAGATGTTGACAGCAACACCAAAGTGTGTAGCAGGTTTGCGAAGAGCATTCCTTCCTCTCAAAAGTCAGTAACAAAGAGCAATGCCAATCAAGTAGCATCCACTGCATACCTTTTATTTTATTTCTTACAACATCACAATCACAAAAGACATAAAGGACTTTTCTGGGCAAAGAAATAACGTTATGGGTCTGTTAATATGATTACTAAAAACCCTTAACATTAGAGCACTTAAATGACCCTATTTAAATTCCCTTCCACACATCCAAATGTCTGCTTAGCCCAATCTTCCAGATATCAAACTTCAGAAAAAGTCAATGCAAGCTAGGCATAACAATTTGTTTTGAAAAAGGGTCTAAAGAGGGAAAGGGAGCAAATCCGTCATGCTGTTGGTAACAGGCAGGGTTACTGTTGAAGAAGCAGCAACAAATAGGGACTTGTGGTTGAAGTATATAAAATATGAGTCAAGTCCACAACTCCTGCTCCTTGGCTGATCCCTTGGTATTTTACCCATGACAATGTTCCCTACGCACAAATTGTAAATGCTACTGAATGAGCCAGCTGGATTGCAGGATTCCTGTGTTGAAAAACCTGCACAGGTTGCTATAACCACAGCTATGCTTTATAATTAGGAGTTAAAACACAATCTATATTCCTGAGAGGCCAACAAACTGCTTGGCTGAAATATTAAATGAAAAAAAATATATACCCCCATCCAACAGTCCATTACAGCCTCCACTTGATAGTACTTTTTTCCCTTCAACATTTAATCTTTTATTGGCTGGAACAGAGCCTTACATTACTCACAAAGTGGAACAATTGCAACCAGGAGGAAAAGGATTTGCTCCGAGTTCCTCACTCGTGCCCCTACACGGAAAAGCACATTATGGTAGAAAGTTTGTCTCTAACGTTCACACAAGGCTTCATAAAAATAAGGAGCAATCACGCTTGCCGCTTACAATGGCTAAATTGACAGGCCTACAACTCCGAAGGTATGAAAGAATGCTACAGCTAATATGCCATTTCATCTTGATGAGAAGCACCTGGTTTTCTTGAGATACTCCGTGAATCCAGAACCTTTCCCGAGGCTGTCTTTTGTTTGGCTGGTGCGATTACAGGAAATGCAAACTTTCATGATGGTATATGAGGAACTACTGAGAGCTTTGAGGTCACCAGGAGTTCCAGACCATTAAACCAGAGAAAAGAACACCTGGAATCTAGACTTGCTTGGAAACGCAATCCCCTTTTTCTCTTTCCTGGTAGGTTCTCACTCTTTACTGGGTATCAGTACTGTTCATACGCCTTTCTTCATGTGAACACTTCCCAAAATAGACAGACATGCTGCTTTCATAGCCAGAACTGATGCAGAAGTTTTACATAGGGCACATATTCTAATTATTTCACCCCAATCACTGCAGAAACAAGATTTAGAAGATTTCAGCGCAAATGTGCTCCGAAACTCATCAAAATATATCTACCTCCTTCTCCTTCTCTTAACTAGTTTTACACCCTAACAATAATTGGCCTGAGTGAGTGCTCTCTTATACTTGCATATTTTGTTTATTCTAGTAGAAATACAGGGCCAGAGTGCAGGTCTGATTGAATCAAGAATGGTAACGAAAGTTTGTAATGCTCAGTACTTTTGCTGTTGCAGCAAATATGAGAAATAGCACAGGATATTAGTTGATGCGTGCAATTTGCAGCAAGAAACCAAAATGTATTCTTGCACATTTTCCCCCTAAGATGCTATCCAATACTTTACAAGATTACAATATCAAATTTGCTGGAATAGATTAAGAAAAATGATTTTCCAAAGGCTATTAGCCCATTTTCCTTAGCAAATGGATACTCTTTCATATGCTCATTTTCTGGGCCGCATTCTGCATTGGATGCTTATAGATAGTGTCTGCTTAGAAGAACACAAACATACTGCTTCTTTTCTATTTCCAAGATGTTCTCATTGTGATAATTGTTCCAATTGGGCTTAACACTAGTTTTGCATAATCACAGTTTGAAAGATTCAAGTGAGGCAGCAAACCATGAAGTGAACAGGAGAACTATTATGAGAGGCAAGGAAAGGGTGTAACAAATCTGCAGCATATTGTTGTCCCTGAGCCCGTATCTGATTTTAGGTACCAACTGAATCACATACAGTGATAAGCTTTGGAGGTTCAGTAAGATACAGGTTGGTGAGTTTTGAAAACATGTTTTATATAAGGAAGGTGGGAATCATCATCATCGTCATCATTGTCATCATTATCCTCACTTTCACTACCACATCACTATCCCAGGTCCTTGGGAAGGATTCACTAGGTGGACAACAATGCCAAATCTAAACATCTAGCTGACTGTACAAATAACTATAATGATGTTAAGCCATAGCCTATTATATATAAATCATAATGAGTAATATACTAAGCAAACTTATGGGCAGCCAAGAATATTTTAGTTGAGTGCAATACTGAACCTATTCAAAACAGAGCCCAGAAGAAATTTCCATCTGAAGGCGACATATTTACAATGCTTCATGAAGAGTGATGTCATCTTCCACTTTTAACTCCCCATTGTTTCTTTCAAAATTTCCCCCTTTATGCACAAAATTCAAAATAATGTAATAGGAGCAACATGTATTTTGATTGCTGCTGCTAAGGAGTCCTCCATCTAGAAAGCTCCTTAAGGGTTCCTCTGCAATGGGGCTAAAGGTAAGCATGTTTGGAACATGGACCTTTTGTCTCCAACCTCAACAGTGAAGGTGATTTTAGCATGCTTCTGCCCCTGGCTGCAAATGCAGGAGAACATAAATATGGCTGTGAAATCCTTGTCATCCCTTAACTGAATGCTACCACATGACTTCACCTTAGCTGGTTTTCTCAAAACAGTTAGATGCATACAGCAGTGAGGAATGACCGTCTGTAACTTCAACCAAAGAAAAACCTGCCTGAAAATGTAACGTGACAAGGCCGATGTTTCAGCTTGGCAGAGGAAGAAGCGAAGAGAACAAGAAGATGGCAGGACAGAGCCCCAAGAAGCAGCAAGCTTATGAAAGAAGAGGTTTGCATCACTCTCATAAAACAACAATCAATTAACTGGCTACTCAGCTACTTGGAATAGCCAAGCAAAAAGTGGACCCAATGAGAGAAGAGAACTTTTCACCTCTCTTCCCCAAATTACTTTAACCTCTGAAAGTCTGTCTCATAGATCTGGAAACTGTTGGCCTGATTTATCCTTAAGACAATCCTGAGGGCAAAAATAAACATACTGCCAAATTTATCTCTGAGCAAGAGCTCTATAGGCAGCTTAGAAACCTATCTACATTCTTCATGTTTAAACAGAATCAAAATTCTAGAAAGCAAAAATGAAGTTGGTTTGGTTACAATGAGTATTATTTCAACCCACTTACTCTTCCTTTATCTTGCTTCATTTCCTGTCTATAATGTTGCAAAGGTGAAGTATGTGATTTTTTGTTTTTTTGTTTTTTTGAAAAAAAGGCAGCAGGGGAGAGAGGGGGGAGCTTGCTAAGTGGGGTCTATGTGTCTGCTCCTGCTATAAAGAAAGAGGTAAATCAAAACAGACGAGACTGCAGCAAATTTAATTATTAACATGAATTCAACTGAAATACACACAGCATTCTATCTGCAGCCTCCTCTCTTCCCACTTTGCATTAAGATTATCATTCCCTGAGTGGAAAAATCCCAATGAAATTGAGGTTTGCCTAAGACTAAAAAGCAAAAACGGAAGGTGGGGAATAGGTGATTACGTGAAGTACGTGATGGGGAATGTTCAGGGTTTTTTTCTGAAGCCCTAACTAAATGTGGGAAGGTGGGATTTTTCTAGACATATGTAAACACACTAATGTAAAATGCATTACCGCTAATGGTAGAGAGAAAAGGTCTTAGAAGGAATGGAAGAGCCCCCAGAGGCTGCTTTTATGATGTTTTGCTTACAAACTTCACAAAGTAGCATGCCTAACGCTTGGCACTGGACAGGAGAGGAAGTGGTCTCTGCCCAGGTTTTTACCTGTGGACCTGGGCCCATCGGTCCCATTCCTCGAGGAGGATTCATCCTTTGCATCGGCCCACCCATGTTGGGATGCCCTAGTGAGAGAAACAGACAGGAAGATGTTACAGAGTATTATGGAGAAGTAAACAAGGAGCAGAAGGACAGGCCCAGTGAAGGAATTTCTGAAGCCAGCCTCAACATCTGTTACCTTGTTGCCGTGTTGGGTCCATGGAGTTGGGCAGCAATGGCTGTGTACCAGGAACACCTCCTGGAGGCTACAAAAGAGAGAAACAAAGCTGATAAAATCTAAAATATCGATACCTAAAACAGTTAATATCCTGCTTTTCCTATATTAACAAGATCTACAGATAGACAATCCTTTATTTCTAGTCAGGATACCCTACCCCCAAGCAAACAAAAAAAAGGGGGGGGGAATAGAGCTTTTTTTCAACAAATAACACATGGTATTGAAGTTAAACCATTGGATGCAAGGGCCTGTGAACTCTTGGGAATCCCCTGAGACTGGTATTGTTGAATGTGGGTGGATATGAATCTGAACCCTTTTGCGAGATGAAATTTTAAAAGCTGGGATGAGGAAGTTGTGTTCCTTCAGCTACTGCTTAAATATGACCCTCAGCATGGTGTAATTTGCCGGGAAACGTGGAGATGTGCTGAGAATTCAGCAACTGGAGATCCACAAATTCTCTAAAACCTTATTTATAGAGTATAATACGGAGATTACCAAATTGGGCCTCAATAAATGTATTTAACTAGTTCCATATTAGTTTCTATTTTGGATTAAAGTGACTTCCTAGTAAGTTCATTCAAGCTTGATTTCTTAAAAGATGTATTAAATGAACCTTCCTTAGGAATTTAAATATCAATTCCTATGTACAGATGCTACTGATGAGCACATAGCAAAAACTGTCACTCAGTTAAGAAAATCTGTCCAGTTATTTGTCTCCCTTCTAAAAGAAAATGGTTCTGTTCAGGAACTTCATAAAGTTCCTGCCCATGAAGAGCACTCGGAGACTTCAACTGATGCAGAATGCGGCCGCACGAGTGATCAAGGGTGTACCCCGGTGCACCCGTATAACACCGATCCTCCGTGAGCTGCATTGGCTTCCAGTGGCCTTTCGGGTGCAATTCAAGGTGCTAGTAACAACTTTTAAAGCCCTACCGCCTTCTGCTACCATATGCCTCCCCGCGCCAAGTTAGGTCCCACAGAGTTGGCCTGCTATGGGTCCCGTCAGCCAAAAAATGTCAGCTGGTGGACCCCCGTGTAAGGCCTTCTCTGTGGTGGCGCCGGCCCTTTGGAACCAGCTCCCGGCAGAGATCAGGACCATCACTACCTTATTGGCCTTCCGTAAAGCCACAAAAACCTGGCTCTGTTGGAAGGCCTGGAATTAATGTGCCCCCTCCTTGGATGATTGTGATTGTTGAGTGTTGATGGTTTTTCTTTTTATCCTGTAATATTGTGTTTTATTGTTGTAAGCTGCCTCAAGTTCCCCTTGATTGGGGAAATGAGGCAGGGTATAAATTTAAATAAATAAATAAAATAATAAACGATAAATTCTGCTTTCGGAATTTGCTCTAAGTATGCAATATAATAACATTATATATGGACATACGTGGGTACCAAGTTAGTATAAATAATTACAGGAAAATCACAAAAAACAGGCTTAGCAAGCCTTCTTTCTTGGAAGTGGGCTCCGAAGTGTTTTTAACAGTTAACAGCCTTTGGCCAAATAATCTAGCTTGAAATTTAGTTAGTATGCACAATCAGGAAACTTCCACTTCCAAGCTCCAACTTGTTTGTTATTATATAGGCTTTCCAGAAAATCAATTTGTAGAGCACTAATGTGTGATTATCCATATGCTAAGGGGAATCCAGAAGCCTTCTTGTTAGAATTTTTAACTGCAATTTCCCCTGAATCAAATGACAACATTTCAGCAGGGATAAGTAACACTTTCAACTCAGTTTGGACCAGAAGGGAACATGACTGATAAATATTGCAGATGCCTATTCTTATTTCAAACAGGAATAGGCAGACCCATCTTGTGTCTCTTATGTATTTATATATTTATTGTATTTGTTTCCCTACTGTATGAGGCAAATGGAGAATTATTTCTAAGTAGCAGAGTTCATTTTCAACTCTGAACAGCAGGAAGACCATACTGAAAACATTTCCCTCCTTCCCTCTTTTAATATGCCAGCTCTTTGTAAATTGTATATTTACTCTTCCTAACACAATTTTCCTTGGAGCGATTAGTCGTTTAACTCTGCCTTCTTTTCCTTAACTCTGTCTAGTCTCTTTTCCCTGCCAACAAGTATCATTCCCTTATCCACGACACAGTGACAAAAGGCTTGGGGTTAAAAAAATAAATAAAACTAAACTAAAAATAAAACCAAAGAAAGGAAGAGGATTAACTCTGATTTCTGCGTTGTCAGCAATGATAGGCAGGTGTCTTGAAATATATAGCTTCCCTTTTGATTACTTGTGGCTGATGGGAATTGTAGTCCAAAGATAAGTGAAGGGCATTCGATTGCCTGAATTAAGGTCACATATAGGACACCCTGGACTTGTGATGACAACTGAGCCCCAAATTTCTGTGGCTAAGCAAGGCAGTTGTTAAGTGAGGTGTGCCCCCTTTTACGGCCTTTTTTTGCCACAGTTTTTAAGTGAATTGCTGCAATTGTTAAGTAAATCATTTGGTTAAGTGAATCTGGCTTCCCGCATTGACTCTGCTTGCTGGAAGTCAGCTGGGAAGCTTACAAATGGCGATCATGTGACCCTGGGACACCTACAACTGTCACAAAAACATGCCAGTTGCCAAGTGCCCGAATTTTGATCATGTGACCATAGGGATGCTGCAACAGTTATAAGTGAAAACTGGTCATAAGTCAACTTTTTCAGTGCTGTTTAACTTTGAATGGACACTAAACTAATGGTTGTAAGTCAAGGAATAACTGCATTGCAGGACATTTTGGTTCTTGTCAATGGGAAGAAAAATTCTACTGAAGAGAGTATATTAGTACACTACCCTGAACTGTAGCTTTACTTTTTGAATAAATTAGGGTGTTGTATGCTCCCTTACTTATTTTTCAGAGGCAAGCTCTATTGAAGACTTTCGCAGGATTCACTTATTTAAATCTAACCAATTTATTCACTGATTCATTTATATTTGAACAGATTAATCTACAATTAAATATTTGACAGATCCATGTTAATTTATTTTTACAGCTATCTTTCAAAGAAGACTAAGTTTATTAATTTCATTATTACACATTCATTGAAGAAAGCAGTTTACCTCATGTTATGTTCACAGCAGACAGCACAAAATAGAAATGTTTTATTCTGATGTCAACTACTGCTGGCAAGTGCATTTTGTGTGAACACCCCTTCCCTCACCCTTGTTTTAAGCAGCTCAAATCACAAATCTTAGGAAAACAACTCCAGCATGCTCAATGTAACTAAGAATATTTAATTTTGAAAGCATGCATAGGATGTATTTAGAAGATGGTTTGTTGTTATAACCATAACATTTTTGAAAGGTGCACATGACCTGAGTATATGTTGTATAAATCTTTCAATAGCTTCTGGATACCAGTCACTGGGAAAGAATAGTGGGAAGCTATTCCCATATGAATTTATAGCCCCTGTGCAAAACAAAATGCTGTATTTGTACTCCAGTCTCTTAGAACAATTTTAAAACTGATTTTACTGCTGTTTGTTATGTTATCATCTTAAAGAAAGAGCGCTATAAAAGTGGAAATATAAATATTTTCTGTGACCAAGGCAGTTTTCTGTATTTCTTTTATAATCTCGTTTGCAGGAATACAATAAAGAATTTGGCTAAGTTCTGTACTCTTTTTATATTCTAAGCTCCGTGGGTTTTTTTTTTAGACCTACAGATTTTATTTCTGCCAGCAAAACTTCATCTGCAATGAAACATGCTTAGGATAAGAATAGATAAATATTTTATCAAAGCTTGTTTCTCTCCTCCTGTGTATATATATCTCAACCTGAATACACGTAGTCCTTGACTTATAACCACAAGGAATCCCAAAATTTCCACTGCTAACCAAGACAGGTAAGTGAATTTTACCCCATTGTATGACTTTTCTTGCCATAGTTGTTAAGTGAATCACTGCACTTGTTAAGTTAGTGACACAGTTAAGTGCTTCCCCATTTGGCTTTGCTTGTTGGGAGATGATCACATGACCCTGGGACACTGCAATTATCATAAATAGGAGCCAGTTGCTAAGCATCCAAATTTGTCCATGTGACCATGGGGATGCTGCAATGGTCGTTAAGTGTGAAAAATGGTCATAGTTTTTTTCCCCCAGTGTCCATGTAACTTTGAACGGTTGCTAAACAAATGGTTGTAAGTCGAGGACTACCTGTAGTACTGTAAAAAGTTATCTGGACTTAAGGCTAATACAGTACCTGGTTTCCCATTCTAATGGGGGGCCGTGGGCCTCCTGCGTATCTCGGTGACATAAAAGGCTGTAAGCATATAAAAATAGTTGAGTGGCAATGAATGTTTAAAAGTGGAAGTCAACATTTTGCACTCTCATTTGTACATGCACATGAAAAATGACTCCTTCATACACACTATATACACACATTTCATTAACTAAGTATTTTTGTGGTAGTCTAAACCAACCCAATTATAAATTTAACATCCTGCATTCCATGCAACTTTATAATTTGACAAATATATGCAAAAGCAGATTAAATTAAAAAAAAACCTGTTGGTAAGTATTTTGTTTCAAAATCTCTGGTCTCTGTGTATGCATTTTGTGTATGTTATATATTTTAAACTTTGACAGTTGTAGATTCAGCTGTTAAAATTAACCCAAAACGTCTGTATGGGATATTTTTTACAGAGTTTGTTAAATGAAAACGAGGCTTAAGAAGGGTTGAGTTTAAAATATTCCAATGACAGGTTGTGAAAACATGTTCTTCCAAACCATATTCAGAAAAAAAATGAGTAAAAATTATATTTGCATGTAAATTAGCATCCGTGAAATGAAAAGCTGTTTCCTAAACTGATATCAATAAAACAAGTTCAACCCAGAAAAAAAAGCAGACGTCTTAATGGAGATGGGATGAAAGAAGCATTTGGGGCCCACAGCTTGAGTAGAAATAAATTTTCAAAGTTACTGGAATGATCCTAGAGCCTCATATAATGCAGTTAATGGAAAGAAGGACCCCCACATGCTAAAAAGTTTCACTCAGAACACACATGTCACCAGATTCAAGGTTTTACCTGACTGTGGGGTCCCATCATGCTGTTGGGGTTGTGAGGTGGAGGCTGTGCGTGTGGCGAGGGCTGAGAGCCAGGAGGTCCCTGTTAGATTGAATAAAAGGTGGTTATAGATCCATATGCAAGGAAAGAATTAGCTTAATGAGTTGATAAATCTTATCAAACAGTTTCTATGCTTTTTACTAACTGAAAAACGGCTAAGCCCATCAGAAGAGCTTTTAGATTATAAAGAAAGGGAAAGAAAGGAAGAGGATTTGGGCCATAATGAACCATTTAGTTTTGGTCCCCATAATTGCACCTCATTCTTGAAAATGCCACTGAAATTCTTCTAATAATGCTGACATCAGATAGCAAACAACAAATAAACATTATTATTTAGCCCTGTCTCTTAGGATTCTGAGTAATGGATAGAATGGGTTTCTTTGGTAATTGCAATATCTGGATTAGAAACATTAATGAAGGTTCTGTTGCCTTGTCACTTGGCCCAAGGCTGATGTTCCACTGTTCATGGACAGCTTAAAATACATACAATGTGTAGCAACATATAATCAGTGAGCAAACATTTTTTATTGCCATACCTTACTAAATACAAACTGTGATCTCAATTAATACTGTATCTTCCACATACTTTGAATATTCCCTTGTCTAGACTGACTAAAAACTGCACACATGGCATCATGTGTCTACCAAACACATGCATGTCTACCAAATCTATGTTTTTTCCCAAGCTATGTTAAACAGACATTTTGCGTAAGCCCAACATGTAGCAAATTTGCTTTGATGGTATGAATCGTGATGCAGAGTCGGACCACACAGTTTTTCTATCTGAAAAGAGTATCTACTGATGCAAGTCTCACTTTTCCTCAATATTGGATCACCGGTAAATGCATTTGTTTAAATATTTGAGGAATGCGCAAAACAATTTGTTCACTCACAATCCTGTCATAGTAAATTAGCATTTTATTTTCACCTGCCACGCAGCTCACAGGAGGGGGAAAAACAAAGAGAGAGGGTATTTAAATGTATTTCTTCTGCTTCAGAGTACTTCCAATCTAGAAATCTGTGGCAACAGTAGCAAATGAACAGGGGCGTTTTAAAACATGTCTCTACATTCAAAATAGAGACGTCCAACAAATGGGAAAAACATTTGTTTCAACCGAGAACAAGCCCATTGTGTCAAGCTACCTCAAGCCAGGCATGCTTTAGCAAAAAGGAACCGTGGAATGCTTTGTTTTTTTCTGAAATCAGACAAAACAAAATCCAGATGGAGCAAGTAAGAAAAAGCTGGTCTGCACTGGCCTCTTTCTCATTTTGGCTGCTCCCAATATGGCATAGAGTAGCGCCGCTCTGCCACAAACTTCTCAGAACTGCCTCCCTCCCCATTAATAGCCAATGTTCTCGGCTTTTTTGCCATTCTCTTTTACCCAGATCAACCCAACCCTCAATCTATCTGGAACAAAACAACCCCTTTTCTTATCCCAAAGCTGCTTTTTCCAAAACGCAATTGGACTTTCTTGTTTCCTCCCTGCACTTTGAAAATGCTTCGCTTCTCATCCAAGAAGCTTCTTCAATTCTTGGATGAGAAGCAAAATATTTTCAAAGGGGGAGAACCCTCCAAGAAAAAGCACCTTTGGAAGAACCATGACCTGGATGATTCAGAATCTCCACCGACTCTTACAACCTCTTTCCTTCACTTGCACAGAA
>JANHGC010004053.1:359694-372493 GCA_027560395.1 Boaedon fuliginosus | reverse complement strand
TGATTCTTTCCATTTTCTATTGTTTCAGGGGTCAGGGAATAGAGGACCAATTTGGTGTAGTGGTTTATGGCATCAGATTAGAAACTGGGCGACAGTGAGCACAAAGACAGCTGTGTAACCTTGGGCCAGTCACATCTACTCAGCCCTTGGAAGCACGCAATGGCAAACCACTTCTAAAATCTTGCCAAGAAAACTGCAGGGACGAGCCTAGGCATTCACTAAGAATCACCAGTGACTCGAAGGGAAAGCAACAACACGCATGCTAAGTAAGACAAAACAAAAATTGAGACCAAAAGGGATGGTGACATCACTTTAATAATGGCTATATTAAAGCATCAAAACTAAAAAAAACACCATAAACATCAACTGTCCATTCTCAAATCATTAGTCTTTCACCTATGAGAACTATGTAGACATTTATAAAATTACCATTTGAAAAAATGAGTGTTGTTTTAAGTATAGATTTCTCTATTGCTGAATATAGAGTTTAATGTCTCTGCCCGTTTCCCTTCTGAGAAACTAAGTCATATAAATAGCTAGCTGGAGGAAAACAAAAAGTAGATAAGCCATGGGTGATGAAATATTATTTGTCAGACCTGAAAAGTAGGCTCTGTTCTGATAATTTTTCAGTCACTCTGCTGTGGCTTTGCTTTATGGTTCTCAACTTTTGTACTACTGTGTATTTTTAATGAAAACATTATTCTAATTGCTCAATTTTTTATGAATTTTTTGCCAACAGTAGATTCCCCTTTTTTAATCTAGAAGTAAAATGCCCAAGATAGTGATAAATAGAAATATCTATACAAAACTCCCACATGGAAAAATAGAAAAAAATTGCATTAGAGATTTATATTTTTCAAAAGAAATTGTTTTTAAACATTTTAGTCAAAAATTAACAAAGGAAAACTTATCTATTCTGAATGCAATCAAGGATGAGCTAAAAAAGGCTTAATGAAATAAATGATTTAGTTATGACTAATGTTTGAAAGACTGCAAAACTGCAACCAGAATCATGTCAAGGATTGTGTCTCCACTGATCACAGACAACAGTCTTATCAATACTACATTTAATTTAATCAGTAGTCTACTGACTTGACATGTTCAAAAAATCACTGTTGAAAAATGTGAGCAGCCAAATGATTTGCTTTATACAGTAATCTGAATATGGGAAATCTCTCCGATGGTAACGATTTTCTTTTGTTTTGCTTTATAGCTTTGTATTTAAGAGCTGGCCTAATAGCCATTGGGAAGAACAAGAAACGTCTACATGGAATCAGCAGGCCAGTGAAATAAACAGTAAAATGCTCCATCACTTCCTTGTTCTGCGTTTAGGAATGAAGTCAGCAAGCTAACTAGCAAAGAAATAATGCAGAGGGCTCGCTTTGTTAATCCTTTCACAGCAAAAACAATGAAGTATCTTGCAACAATCCAATCATTACTGTATATTGTTTAAGCTTTGGTAGATCACAGTCCTCTTCATCAGATCCATGGAAGATGTTTCTGAGAAAGACATATCTCTGTTTCTATGCCCCAGTAGACCATGAAAATCTTTTCTGCGGATTAGCAGTTTTTGTCAGCTTATTTATAAAGCAGTAATGAACATAACTTCCAACATAGTCACATAAAATTTATTGAAAGCCACATTAAAGTTCCACTGGATCTTATCGTAGGACTATCCTATAACACAGGAGAATATATACTGTACAGGAATATGTTATAATGAAAGAACTACATATGGAACTACAGGTTGTTAACGGTAAGTATCAATTACAACGGACCTATCAAAAATATTATCAAATATATTTCCTCTTTACCAAAATGGCTATATCTTAATGCTGTGACTCCAGAAAGGTTCATTATGATGACGCAAGGCATTTTCTCCTTTTAGTTATAGCGCGGCATTTTTTTTTCTTTTTTTAAAAAGGTGAACTGCTATCAATTATTATGGATATATCACACTGACATTAGCAACAGCATCTTAAAATGCACACATTTAACAAGGTCTTCCAACCAAAATAATAAAACCACTTTTCAGTTTCAAATCTAACAAAATATTGCCAGGTTGCAATGAACCAGAAATCCCAGTCTGCACATCAAAGTCATGTTAGCTGTTTAACGTTTTGAACAAAGATGTTTGATATTGAAAACAGCTCATTGGGACAATCATTTCTTTATGGATTCTGAAGAAGCATTAATAAGTATCTTATATGCAGTCTCTGTTTCCACATCATTAGTACATCTGTCTCAGTTTCTGACAACTCCATAGTTGAAATAGCGTACATTTTGGAAAAAAATCATCTTTGACTTACCATTAGGGTAGATCTAGAACAAATAGGGGACCGTCTTCTGATTAAAAAAGAATGACATTCTGAACATTCAGCTAAATTTAAAAATATGCATATATTTCTGACAAATTGAGTTGCGCTCATTAAATGCCAACTAATGTTGACATGCTCCTTTAAAAAAAAATCAAGGATCTTATGTTATATAAATTGCATGATTATTCCCCATCACAGGTAGTTATCGTCTTACAACAGTTCGTTTAACAACTGTTCTGTTACAACCGCATGGATAAAGTGACTGAGGACCGTTTTTCACACTTTTGGCTGTTGCAGCATTTCCCACGATCATGTGAACAAAATTCCAAAGGCTTGGCAACTGGCTCGTATTTATGACGGTTGCAGTGTCCCAGGGTCATGTGATTCCCTTTTGTGACCTTCTGACAAGCAAAGTCAATGGGGATGCCAGATTCACTTAACAACTGTGTCACTGGCTTTAACAACTGCAGTGCTTCCCTTAAAAACTGTGGCAAGAAAGGTCGTAAAATGGGACAAAGCAAAACCCACTTAACAACTGTCTCACTTACCAACAGAAATTGTATGTTCAATTTTTAATCTATCCTTGCTTTTTAATTGCAAATAGCAAAGCAAAGCTGAAACCTATTTAAATGAAATAAGCGTTTACTAAAAAAAAGCTGTGTTAAAAAAGCTAAGTTCTTTATCTAAGCCTGATATAACACAAGAAAAACAAGAAGCCAAGAGTTTGTCCTGTAACCATTTCATAGCAGAAATGAGAAGACAAGAATTTAATGCTTTAATGCTTGCAGAATGGACTTCAGAATGAGTTCTTGGGTTACAAATAGAACAGTCCTAATCATCATATAAAATGCAATTCAACAAACAGGTCCTTTCCTTTTCAGTTCTTTTTCAAAGGAGTTCCCCTAAAAACAGCCGGGAGGATATGATGGTCAAAGAAAAAAAAATTATATTCTTCCCCCACCTTCTTGAGTTTCCTTGTACTTTCCCCAGTCATTTGCAGCCAGTTCAGAAATTTCCAGCTGGGTTAACACTCTTTGGAAAATGGTTGCAAAGGAAGAAAAAAAAAGGTGCTAGTGTCTCTACTGGTCCCAATAAATAATCTTCTCCCAAATCAGCACAATTAAAGATGTCATCAGATTTTGCCTTTAAGAAGTAAACACTTAAAGGATCTCTTATTTGCCTTTCCAAACTTGGTGCCATCCAGACAACTATCATTCCATTAATAGCTATAAAACAGGGCTGGAAATATGAAGAGTTGCAATCCAAAACATCTGGAGACCACCAAATTAGGAAAGCCTGTGATGTGTTTTGAAGGATTCTTTTTTTCCTACCTCATTACGTACAATTAAAGCTTGATTAGACTAGACTAGACTAGACTAGACTAGAATACTTTATTGGCCAAGTGTGTTTGGATACACAAGGAATTTTCTCTGGTGCATAAGCTTTCAGTGTACATACAAATAACAAAGTAATATAAACATAAGACACCAATAGGAGAAGGTAGTAGTAAAGATTATTATGCATCATCAAATTGAAAACCAGGGGAAATATATTTCTTCTTTTATTCACATCTTAAAAGCATTTTTTAAAATATAGATCATGAAAATATTACAACTTCTCTTTTAAGTAATCCTAGTAATTCATTACTACTTCTAGTAATGAGCGTATATACAGAATCTAGCTCTAAATTGCAGTACACCCAATTATATTTATTAAAAACAAATGCTCTCTATCACATAATGTGCTGCTCCTCCAAGGAGGCACTGCAATAAAGATGCCAGCCAACATTTTATTTTACTTTTTCAGGAGATTTCCACCACACTCTAAGCTCTCTCTGGTGAGCTTCCCAGGGTTAGACAGATCCCTAAAATAGCTTACAATAATGCAATTCAGATATTCTACCATTTTACAACCCATCTAACTATCAAAGGGAAAACAATCTGCACTATTTAGCAATGCTAGTTATACAGTCAAACTTTCATCAGCACCATTTTCAAAGAATACAGGTTTTTTTTAAGCTGAATGCACAAGCTATGCTCTCTTTATCCACAATGGGATAAAACTCACCATGGATATGCAGCCAAGCCATGGCAAAGGAAATGCAAGATATCATGCTCCCTTTTGTGGTGTGTGCAACCTCTCAGTTTGGACATATCACAGACGCAACAAGACATCTGTTACATTTCCTGGCTGGCCTGGAATGCCCTTCACAGTTGCCAGTTGGAATGCCGGGTACTATGCAAAGCTCTTCTGGCCCAGGCATACTTCCCACCAAATCATGGAGTTATTCCCCCCCCCCCCCCCCAAGATATGCACATGTCAATTTGACATACACATTGTGACACTTGGCTGGAAGTTAATAATTAAAGTATCCACAGTGCCCTGCACAGAATGCAAGGGAACAATCGTATCTACTAGACTCGATGAATTATTTAGAAGCCTGCCGTGTGGCATTGTTTCTCTCTGTAACAACGCTCCTTGGTTTCATCCTCCCCATAGTAGCTCATCTGTGATAGAAAGAACATAGCTGGTGAGTTCAGGGAACTTTCTGCAACTCAGGTGCAAACTATTCTTACCTTAAGTAACATTACGAGGTGCAGTATCAGGAGACTTCAGCCAGGCTAGTCGTAAGCTGTTCCTTACAATATAAAATGTCTACTTGCTTGTTACTCCTTGGACCTCTACCAGGTAGGGTTTCTCTCCAAAATGGACCAACAGTGGGTCAATCACATGTGCAGTGATATCATTAGTGTTTCCTTGCTCTTGAGAAATATAAGAGTTTTCAATGTTTTTCTCTCTACTATCTGTATTTATCATATTACTTAATATATCTGCTTCTGAGGTTCATACAAGAGTCAGGATATCAAGAAAGCAAGTAAATTTTAGAAGCTCTAAAAGACTTCCTAGTAACTGAGCCAGGATCCCCCCCCCAAAAAAAAAATCCCAGAGTTTTGTAAAGGTGAATAAAGGATAGTGATCCCTGGGCCAAGGTAGAGGAAAGCCTAGGCACAGAATTCAGGTGACAAGAAGTAATTAGTTGAATTATTATTTATATTTTTCTCTCACTTCCTAATTTAAAAAAATTTCCCCTATGAATAAATCAAATAAGGAAATGAATATATATATAGTACGTGGGAGAGCGACGAGAAGTAAACCCTATAAATAAGAAGAAACATTAAATGGGGAAGATGCCCAAAAGATAGTCACAATAGTAGTTGAAGGAGTTTAGGTGCATACATTTTCTATTGATTAAAATCAGTAGTCTAATAAGATCCTCTCCCGCATATTTTTATTATATTGTATGCAAGACAAAAACTGTGCAACAGTTAAGTAGCTAAATACAATTAGCAAGACTTCTGTGCCTCTATGATCATTATCAGCTTACATACACATGTGGTTTCCACTTATCTAGTTACTCTCAAAATGCTTTGCCAACTTCCTCGTGCTGCTTATTCGTTTGATGTATAGCTTTCTCATTCTTACCCACAAATACATATACGTACATTATTGTATGGAAAGGGGAGATTACTTTTACTTGAAACTTTTACAGGGAGTCCTTGTCTTATGACCACAACTGAGCTCAACATTTCCATTGCTAAGCAAGATAGTTGTTAAGTGAATTTTGCCCTTATCTTATGACTTTTCTTACCTCACTCGTTAAGTAATTTGCTGCAGTTATTAATTTAGTAACATGGTTGTTAAGCAAATCTGGCTTTCCTGTTGACTTTGTTTATCAGGAGGTCGTAAAATGTGATCGCGTGATCCCGGGACATTGTAACCCTCATAAATATGAGACAGTTGCCGAGTGTCTGAATTTTGATCACTTGACCACAGAGATGCAGCAACGGTCATAAGCGTGAAAAACCATCATAAATCCATTTTTTTTCAGTGCCGTTGTAACTTTGAATGGTCACCAAATGAACTGTTGCAAGTCGAGGACTACCTGTATTCACCAAACATCTAACATGATTGTCCACAAAATTTAACTACACTAACAGTGATGAACTTCCTTGATATACAGTTACATTCTTTCATAGGCGGCGTACAATTGCAATTTATTTGTCTACAACAGGGAAAACTTTGTGAATGACCAAGGAGACAGCATGACTACGAAGAGCAGCTATTTGATACTATTCACATGGTGTGTTCTACATCTAACCGTTTTTGTTTCTAAAAACAGAAGTTCATTTAAAAAAACCCCACACTACTAAAACTAAAATGGAGATGCCCAAGCACTACCTTAATGAGAGTTCCCCCTCAAAAAGCACTGGGGGCTTTAATGCAGGGGTGGGGAAAATCTGTGGTTCTTCAAATGTTGCGGAAATAGACTCTTAACAATCCCAGCTAGCATAGTAACAGGAAAGGCTGCTGGGTCCACTGGTTTCCTCCTTATTCTTACCCTTGAGAAACTAAATCTCTATGTAGGTTCACACAACATGATAAGATAAATAGCAGCCTTGATAACTATTGAGGATGAAGGAAAGGGAAAGGATTCTGCAGCTTTGATTAGGCACTCCATCCTTATGTTCCAGAAATACAGTGCATCTAAAGTTTCAGCTAGGGCATGCTCATAATCCACAAATTAAAGGCTAGTGTAGTAGAATCAGAAATGTGTTATATAGTAGCACTTCTATAATTCTTCAGCACTGTTAGGTACATTTTAATGCATCGGTGCATTATTAGCAACATCCTCAAAACTCATTTGGGTTTGCTCATAGGTCAAAACTTATACCAAAATGGCCAGGCAAGTCCAATAAGCAGTGATTGCAATCGGCACACCTGGTGGAGTTACTATACTTGTGGGAAAAGTCATTAGCCTGGGATACAGCTTAGCATCTGCATGTGTGGGAAATCTCACAGATTCCTCCTGCAGCATAGGAAACAAGGTTCAGACTTATAACTTTTGCTCCAATTGCAAAGTCTGCCACTGAACAGTTCCCGATACTCACTGATGATATTTTTAAAATCAAACTGGCATGGAAGACAATGAAAACCTGGATGGATGAGTTCAGCCTCCAAACGGAGACATGCAGTCAACACACCGGCTTGGTATACTCCAGCAGATGCCGTCTAAGCCTTTAAATCGCGCACTAATTGTGCTAATTGAGCTAACAGTCGCTGTTTCATCTCCCAGCTCTGAGTCAACCAGCATCTTCTGGTACTGCTATAGAGATCCAAGCTGTTGGCTTTAGTGGTATTTTGTCAGCCATTAAATGATTCATCAGAGTCATTAATTGATTTATTACTGCTGCCTGCAAGTATTGCTTTGCAAATAAAGAATGATGTAGATCACAATGCAGAAGAAGCTGAACAACTCAACACAGGATCTGATGCTTAAATGATCTATATAAGTTCAATGCTATGGGGAAAAAAGAAGATTGGAAAAGCAAAAGAAAAGATCAAAGGGAAAGGATGAGCCAATATATTCATTTTTCCCCCTTTATGAAAATGTTGGCTATTAGAACTTGCTGTAGTGTTCAACCTTAATGTTCTAAGGCAGGGCTCCCCAACCCCTGGTCTGTAGCATGCCAGAAACTGGGCCGCACAAACAAACCATGTCCCAATGGCAGGATGTAGGCAGCACATGACATCACACTCCCTTCAGTACATAGAAAAACGTCTCTTCACAGAACAAGGTCCCTGGTGGCCCAAAGGTTGGGGGCCGCTGTTCTAGAGCAGGGGTCTCCAACCTTGGCAAGTTTGTTGGTTCTGGGGCACAGGAAAGGCATCCCGAGCAGACCTCCCTAGTCAACAAAACCCAGCTAATGATATTTTCATCTCTTAGGCAATTCCAAAATAGGAAACAAAATATTTTTAAAAATGCAGCAACAGCTGAAAACAGCTTGGCGTGGGAGGAAAGCACAACCAGGTTTCAAGACACTTGTATTCCAAGAAATGATTTGGTTTTAAGTGATGCTTTTCCAGCTAATTTGTCACTAAGACTGCAGATAGTTGTTACATGCAACCAGCTAATTAGACTCATCTAATGAAGAGAACGTTGCCTCTTCCTTCCAGATTTGACAAAAGCAGCTTTTTATTTATTTATCTGTCTATTTATAACATTGATACGACCACCTAATACAACCAAGTAATTCTGGCCAACCTAAAAAAAAGTCAGCAAGAAACGCAGAACCATTACACAAAGCAATATGACACATTTAAAATTATGAAATGGAAACCAGATTAAATGTACCACAACTCAACAGCTGGGACTCAGCTTATCCAGACTCAAAGGCTGAAGTTTTGACTGCCTTTATGAAGGCCTTCAGGTCAGGACCAACTGTGAAAGGTGGCTGATTCCGCAAAGCAGATGACATTGTCTCAGCGGGGATGGAAACCTGATAGGAATCAAACCTTCTTTGGTGGGGAAAAAATGGGCTTGTCTACAGTCGGACTCTTTCAGTCAGAAATCTCTAATGTTGCTGTGTCAATCTCCTGCTGACTAGGGCGGTGAACTATATAGCCCATATATTTCTTGGTTAGCATTAATAGATGCACAATTCAGACATATATATGTCCTCCTTTTATATTCACAGAGGAAACAGACTTTTATTAAGATCAGACATAATTTGTTCAATTCACATAAAAGGTAAATGTTCCCCTTGCACATACGTGCTAGTCGTTCCTGACTCTAGGGGGCAGTGCTCATCTCCTTTCCAAAGCCAAAGAGCCAGTGCTGTCTGAAGACATCTCTGTGGTCATGTGGCCGGCATGACTAAATGCTGAAGGTGCACAGAACGCTGTCACCTTCCCACCAAAGGTGGTCCCTATTATTCTACTTGCATTTTTTACATGCTTTTGAACTGCTAGGTTGGCAAAATCTGGGACAAGTAATGGGAGCTCACTCCGTTACATGGCACTAGGGATTCGAATCGCCGAACTTTCTGATCGACAAGCTCAGCGTCTTACCCACTGAGCCACCGTGTCCCTTAATTTAATTCACATACAGTTCTTCAAATGTAAGCTATTTATCCTACCTCAGAGTCCATATTTGCCAAGGATAGAGGGGAATCCAATAAGAACTGATCAGCTTGGAGAAGAGCTCACTAATTTTTGCAACAAGCGGATTCAGAGGTTACTACTGAGTTAAAGGCAGAGTCATCATTCAAATCAGGATCTTCTGAATTTATATCCTTTACTCTTTTAAACTAGTAACCTAGACAGCTGGAGTTAATGGTCAAATATTTCACCATAATTTAAAGTTCCTACAAAACAATATAAAATAAGAGTGTCCCCTTAAAAGTTTTTTTAGTTGTTTCCCGAGTTTAGTGTTTCAACTTCCTACAATTTGGGTTTGCAGTTTTATAATCTGAAGGACTGCCTCTGCTCGCTTAAATTCACCCGCTCTCCAGGACAACTTGGCTCACCCAATTAGGGATGTACATCTGGTGGGATCACAAAAAACAGCCATTTTGGCCCCTTCTCTATGGAATATCATTCCCACAAGGTATGATTGTCCCCCAACCTGTTGCTTTTCCAAAAGTGCCCCAAAATGTGGTTTTGTCATTGGATCTGGGAACCATGAATGGAGGTGAAGCTGATCAAGAGGTTGATCTGATTATGTTGCTGCTGCTATCGGGGAGTAGGAGGGCTTATGGGTTTTTATGTAGTGGGTGTTTAAATGTAAGCCATCTGGAGCCACCCATATGTGAATTGGGCAGCCATATGAAATTGCTTAATAAATAAGTAGTATAATTTACTGACAGGTTTGTGTGCAAATACTATAATCAAAATAATGCAAGTGGAATTAAAGTGAGGTTTTCTGAAACATGCCATTTGCACAATGTCTAACCAGCACTAGCATTCTGGTTTGAATTAAGTGAGCAAACTTAGTAACAATGCAACTGCTAAGGAGAGGGTACTGCACGGCTTTAAATATTTTAAAAATGTCCGGGAGGCTCTAGTTACACCACCACTATCCTCACCCAGTGCTGACCATGTTTTGGAAAAGTATCTGGAGTGTGTCATTCCAACAGAATGCAGTGATGTAATCTCCACAGGAATAGTTACTCTGCTCTTTTATCTCACACCTCACCACCAGCGTGATTTACACATCGGCCGACCCAGGGCCGTTTCATAGAAGACAAACAGCAGCTCACTTTCTAGTTCAGATTAGTATGAAAACAATTTGTCTTTGCTTACACAGAAGCCCTACTCACTGGAAACCAGCCAAGAAAAAGAGAAAGGGGAAAAAAGATCAGGCTTCCAAACCATTCTGAAACCAGCTTTCCCTGTATTATGCTTCTGCTTCAGTTATGGCTAATAGTGTTGTCTTTTAATCCAAGTAGGAAGAGGAAAGGATCTGACACACAGAATAACCAGCTGAATAAACCTGTGTCTGAGGTGGAAAGAAGGATTTGGAGGGACGGTATGAAAACTGAAAGTGTTGTCTCTAAAAACACCCCACTTTCAGGTTATTTATTGTTTCTATAAGCTCTTTCAAAAGTGCTTCACTAGAGTAATTTAAGTAATCTTTATAACTACTTTGCTAGGTATGTTAGCAAAAAAATTGCTAAAAATCAGACAATAAATTTGAGAGGAAGAGGCAGATGAATTATTATATTCTGCACCATTGATCCGTATTTTACCAAACTATCCCAAACTATCCCAAACTATCTACTATGTAAAGATCATTCAACTGACAAATTCAGGAAAGGACAGTATAGTATAGGAGTGCCTACTGTAGGAAAACTCACATCCAAGATGTTTTCGAAAATTTTTCCCTTTTACTTTCCTTTACTTCAAATTTGGAGATGCCCCACAATTAATATGGGAGGGAAAATCATGCAAACTGACTGCAGGTAGTCATGAATTACAACCACAACTGAACCCAACATTTCTTTTGCTAAGTGAGGCATTTGTGAGTTTTGCCCCATTTTGCGGCTTTCTTGCCAGATTTGTTAAATAAATCACTGCCGTTGTGAAGTGAATGTGGCTTCCCCACTGACTTTACTTTATCAGAAGACCACAAAAGGTCATCACATGACCCCAGAACACTGCAACCACCATAAATATGAGCCAGTTGCCAAGCGGCCAAATTTTGATCACATGATCATGAGAATGCTGCAACAGATATGTATGTGAAAAATGAACATTAAGGTGCTTTTTCAGTGCCATTGGAACTTCGAATGGTCACAAAACAAATGGTTGTAAGCCAAGGACTACCTGATCTTCCGGTTAAGATGGCGACCGCGGCGGCTGGGAAACTCGATCTCGCTGCGGTCGGCCGCCGAATTTTCGCATGAATTCCCCCTCTCCCTGGGGCCAACTGGCTTGGCTGGATTAGGGACGAGGAGCGGAGAGACCGGAGAGGAGAAAAAAGCGGATGCGGTGCTGTTCGGAGGGGTTTTTTACGATCTTTTCCCTCGGCTCGCTGGCTGCGTTCGCGCGGCCGGATGGAAACGGCCGCGCTTTCTCGGAACGGCCTGATGACACCGAATGGCCGTGTACTCCCGGAACGGTCGGACGACACTGATCCGGATGCCGGGCCGTCCCCCCGCTGGTTGATCGGTCGACCCGTCACGGAGGTGTGGAGTGGCGGTACAGCGACCAGGGATATCGCGCTAGTGACGGAGTGGAGGCTTGCAGCGGTCCCCTGGCTGGATGACGGAGAAGCCGACCACGAGGAGTGGCGGAGGCTGGGAAATTTGGAGCTGTGTTGTACCGGTCCGAAACCGTAACGGCGTACTGGCAACGTCGGAGGACTACTGGACGGCAGCCAGAAGTGGTTATGGAGGCTGCCGTTGTGAGGAGACCTCGTAGCCTCCGTTTTAAGATCCCGCCAGGCTGGAATTGGTGCTTGGGCGGACAGTTTGCTGACTCACGCCAGGAAGGACTGGCGCCATTTTCTATCTATGGCGCCGGGGATTAAGCCGAGAATGAACGGGCGAGACGGGACCCTGCTACCCGAAGGGCTCGGGGGCGCAGAGGTGAGATTATGGGGGGGATACTGTTTTCAAGAACTGCCGCAAGTCTTTTTGCCATCTGCCCCTGAATTGAGTGGGAGCGCTGCTGGACTGGAACTGAATCACCTGAAGCAGTTTTCCCCCACGTGTCTCGCCTTCTTCGTCTTAATGAGTGCCTACGGGGTATTTCATTGCTGCAGGAGCCCCGAACTGGAAAGATCTGCACGGCACTTTACTCTTTGATGACTCTTTGATCTCCCCCCTCCTCTATTTATTTATCCATCTTCCCTATTTAATATCCTTCCTGTACAGTGGCCCCTTTTCAATCTGAGAGTGGTATTGTTTTAAATGAATTTGTGCTATTAATTGTTAATGTTGTAATTTTACTGTTTTTATTGAATTTTATTGTAAGTGCCCTTTAATTAATTTAATATATTTTTAATTAGAGTGAGTGAGTGAGTGTGAGTGGGTGGGTGAGGATTGAGAACCCCCCCCATCTGACGGGTGTGAATGACGGGGGGAAATCTGGGATGGTCTAGGGCCGTGGAGGAGTCCAGGGGACGGCCGATCCCGGTA
>JANHGC010004053.1:341747-352546 GCA_027560395.1 Boaedon fuliginosus | reverse complement strand
TATTATTTCAGGCAATCGGTTGACAAGTCCATGCCACAAACAATCCAGCAGAACCCACCATTTATTGTAACACGGACTTCCTCGCTTATTACCCCTGCTGAACTAAAGGAGTCCAAAAGTCATCCATGTCTGACCTACCAGAGAACAACTTCCTATTCTGAATAAAAACAGGAAAAACGGAGGCAGGGGGAGGAAAATAAAGACTGATATTGTGAAAGAAATATCTGAAGCAAAGGCAAATAATAATACAATTTTTAGAAGGCACCCTTGTGCATCATCATGATCCAAGTTTCATAGCCCTGCTACAGATGAGATGTCCTCCAACACATCTGAATGGCAACAGATTGGGCAAGACATCCCCGCAGGTAGATAACAAGGCAAGGAGCTAAGCTTTGGGGGAGGACAGATCCGAGGGAAGCCAGATGCCGAGGGAAGCACAGGAAGAAACGGAGGGAAATCCTGCTCATTTCTTCGTTGACAAATATAAACAGTAAATGGAAATAGGAGAAGACAGCAAAGGGAGGAACAGGAATTCTGAGGTGGTAACACAGGAAGGACAGGAACGTAACTTTGAAGTTAACTCAGACTTCTCGGATCATCTGGAGCATTTTTTTTTAAAAAAGTAGGATTATGCTTCGGACTTTGTGGTTTCTTCTCGATGAGGCACGGTGAGATAGGCTGCTTTACTATCTTGTTGTTTCATAAGAGCCAATTTCATCTCCAGGAAATTGCTATTGTAGCTATATGAATCTGCAAACAACCACTTGTGTTGTAAACCAGGGAGCAAAGGAGCTTACTGATCATAATCCAAGTGCACTTCTTGTAAATGTGCAAACATTGCTGGTTTCCACTTGTGCAACAGTGGGGGGGGGAGAGACTATGCACTTCTAAAGTAAGCTACTGAAAATGAATAAAATTTGAACAGAAAGGCAGAAGTGGATTTTTATCCAAAATGACTGGACTTTGTTTGAGCTTAGAGACAGTGATAGGCTTACCCCATATCTCTGTTGTAGATGGAAATTCATAGCAATTGTTTATGTTTAACCACTTGTTTCATACAATATTCTAGGTGCTATTAAGTAGAACTGTAAACAAACATACATGCTGGTATTTAATGAACGAATAAAAGAGTAATGATACAAATGAACATAATGCATTATGAAATGGATTAGAAATATACACGTTTTCCTAATGTTACTCATAATAAGAATATAGTCAAATTAATGGTGAGCACTTTATTCAGAGTGGAATTCCATACATTAGGACTCTTAATTTTCCATTTGCACATTACTTATATGCAATCAAACTCATAGTACTCATGGAGAAACACAGTTCATAAGTAATAGTTTAACATGAAGCTAATGTAAACCCCAAAACACTTTTTGAAATCATCAGCTTCAAACATTTCCCATTCTATTACTTTCCAAGCTACAGAAACATTAGGAAATGCGCTATAAAGGGAAAAAAGTACACATAGATCTGCACAGTACTTTACAGCAACTTGCATGTGTACATTATCTTACTGCAATTCCTTACAACATCTCAAAGCTACTATTTCCATCCTCCTTTAATTCCTTAAGAATTAAACTTGGCTTCTTAAGAATTGGCTTCTTGAAACTACTAACTGAGCTCTCCGTTGATGGGTGTTTTTGAGCTTCTTAATTTGTAGTTCCAATTGTATCAACTCTATATAAGCAGGCACATTATAAAAAGTCTAAACCAGAAAAATAATAACGAATTCCAACTTTGTATGGCTGAGTCATGTAACTGGAGCAACATACAGAAAGTTTTTTTTTAAATAAATGGATAAATATTATAATCTACCTCCACCTTTAATTTCAAGCAAGTGAATGAATAGTCAATCATATTGGACATCACTATTCATTTTATAAGTATGAAAACACAAAAGGTATATAACAAACAAACCCTTCCATTTTACCCTGTAGCCCCTTAATTGGGGTAGAGTCGGGGCAACTGAATGGAGCTATATGGCAACAATGCATGAAAATCAGCATGCTTTTGCTTTTTACATTTTCTCATACATCATCTTGAGAATTTGATTAAAGATCACCACCAATATCTGATGTGGACAAATTAAATGGAGGAGATAAGTAAAACAAAAATGTGCTGGATTAAGATTTTTAATTTAAGCAAATTATACAACTCTATTGAAGACATTTTTCATGTTCTTTACTTACTCTAACAGAACACATATCAAATTAAATGTAAATGAAATATAAATATGTAAATCAAATACTAATATCAAGTACAAATGGTGACATGCTGACAGTCTCTGGCCTTTTTCCAATAACTATTCCACTTGATAACAATTGCCAAGTTGCTACAGTGCACAAGTTACATCTTTCTCCCAAGCAAAGCACTTTCCATTGAAATCACATTGACTGAATTCACATCAGTGATGTTACATGCACAACCCAATCATAGGAATACTTAATGGACTGATGGGATACACAGGACTTGATGTCATCGGAGAAATCCACTACAGTCTGTCATACTACGTGGCATCATTATTTGTATTTGATTACCACTTAACTACTAGTATTTGAGTATTAGATTTGACTGCTTATTAGTATTGCTTGTTATTGACCCATAACTATCACTAAGTGTCATATCCTATGATTCTTATGATTCTTGAGGATTCTTTTTTTTCTTAGTCAAGTTTTTTATTGTTTTTCTTTACACACATCAATTCTTATACAAACAGAGCTGTTTTGTATTTCCATTATTTCGATCTAGTATACCATAAATTTCTATCACAATTGAAAACCATCCTTATTAGCCAAATATCCTCTAAGAATCAGAATCTTCTAGACCTTTCTCTATTATGTACAACACCAATTTTTTGTAGACCCAGTTAATTTAATAAACTGATTTCATTTATATCCGATCCTTATTAAATATTCTTTGCAAACTTTATCACATTTTTAATTTATATAGCTTATTCAGCAAAATAGAAAAAATAATTTAATTCTAGATATCAAATAATCCATTCTAAATTATTTACATGTAAATATAATTAAATTCCAATATTGACCGCTATTATTTATTCCTGTTCCTTTTCTACATAATTCATTCCAAACTATTTTAAACATTGTTCACCATCTCAAGTTTAACATGCTATTATTTCAAAATCTATACATTTCCTTATTATATTATACTTTTAAACATCATTTGTAATCTTTATCACATTCTCTATAAAATAAGGTTAATTCTAAATTACATTTCTCTATATAAATGTAATTATATTTCAATATTAATTATATTTATTCATTCCAATTTCATTCCTAATAATTCATTTCAATTCGTTTTCCCCGATTCAATTTACTAAAAAATGTATTAATTCATTATTAAAGAAAATACAGTATATAAATTGTATATAAGAAATAATTGCTTTAGCTACTATAACCTCTGATCCTTCTTCCTTTTATTTATGTATTCTTATTGTTCTTATTATTTTGCTTTCCCCCCTCTAGCTTAGCTTTACTTTGGCACCCTTTAGCCATCATCCCTTTTCCTTTTCGAGGGAATCAATAACAATCTTTTAATCTTGTTCCCCTGCTTTCCGTCTTGTTCTCTACCCTGATTTTGTTGTTTCATCCATTGTTTGAGCCCACCATCTGCTTCTCCAGGTTTCTTTTCTGTTGCACTTGCCCAGTTTGTTTTTTTCTCTGCGTTATCAGCTTTCTCACATCATTCAGTCTCCAACCTTTCTTTATTTTGTTTGGGATTCCATTTTTCGTCTTTTCCATCTTATCCAATTTTTTCACCCTTAAAAAGTTATTTCTTCTTTTTTGTTCACCCTTTGATTGCTGTGCTAAATCTCTGATTTGCTGGGCTAGTTCGATTTGACTCTTTGTCTCCAATGTCCCTCCTTCTCATCCTCTGGGTTCCGCTCACTATTTTCATTTTCCATATTATTTTCTGTAACCTCCCATATTATCTCCAATTCCAATTCCAACAGTCTCCACAGCGCAAAACGCATTGTATCAAATGCTTCCTCCAATCTCGCCTCCATTTTCAAATTAGTTACAAAATGTCTCAAATTCAATCTCTCAGTCTTTTTCTACTCGCATGGGAGGCGCTCCACTCTCACAACAATTGGAAACACTTTCTCTTTCTAGTCCAATAATTTGCTCTTTCAAATCAAAACCGCCGCTATCAAAGTTTTGGAGCAACTTTCAGGCTTGTTTGCTTCTGGGGTGATTTCAACATAAAGGCAAGTTTTTCACCCACTGCAGGTTCCATTTGTTCCATACTGTCCTCCACCACGCTCCAGCACACATGAAGCTTTGGCTTCATGGTGTCCACTTCTGCTCCATTTCGTCCACTGTTAGCTACAGGGATATCCAATCGGAGGGGGAGATGTGGCTCTCCCTGACCTGTCAAACTGTTCCCCCTTACTTTGCCGCCTCTTTGGGGTAGCTTAGGCTCTTTGGGGAAGGTTAGGCTCCTTGGGGAGCCCTTGGGCGGGGAAGCCTGGCGTGGGTCCACAGAGGTTGCGGACCCAGTGTCCAACTCCACCAAAGACCAAACTGGAAATCTCAATTTTTGATGATTCTTGATGTATGTATTTCATTTTATCTTATTTTATTTATATTTCTTCTTACCAAGAGCATACACACCAAAAACAAGTTCCCTGTGTGTTCAATCACACTTGGCCAATAAAGTATTCTATTCTATTCTATTCTATTCTATTCTATTCTATTCTATTCTATTCTATTCTATTCTATTCTATTCTATTCTATTCCATTCCATTCCATTCCATTCCATTCCATTCCATGGCTGGTCACTTAAAACTCCATCTGTGGATTTCAACTTACAGCCATCTGTTTAGTCACTGATTAAAGTTACAAAGGCACTGAAAAAAGTGACTTATGACTGTTTTTCACACTTATGACAACTGCAGCACCCCCACTGTCATGTGATAAAAATTCAGGCACTTGGCAACTGGGATGTATTTATGTCCTGGGGATCATATGATCACCATTTGTAATCTTAGTCAGCTTCCAAGTCAATGGGGGAAGCCAGATTCACTTAACAATATCATGATTCACTTAAGAACAGCACTGATTCACTAAACAACTGTGGCAACAAAAAAGTCATATAAATGGAGCAAAATTCACTTAACAACTAACTTGCTACAGAAAGTTTGGGTTCAGTTGTGGTTGTAAATCAATGACTGCCAGTAATTGCTACTTCACAATGGGATTTCATGGACATCAATCATGGATGGACGAAAATGTCCAAAATGCATTTGTTTTGTCCAAGAAAGGGTCACTTGAACTTGATTTTTTTGTGTAGGACATGTCCTGAAAATGAGGCCAAGCCTGATTTTTGGGGTGGGACGAAATGTATGTCCTCCCCCAAAGTAAGCCCTAGTGAAGGGTTGGCATGGCCAGCACAGGAGGCAGCCCTTCCCTTCCCCAGGTCAGCTAATGGCAGCTGGGACCCTTAATTGGGACCCGCGGATCAGCTGAACTGATTGGGAGCTGTCTCTTCTTCTATCTCTCTGGGCACCTGGAGGTGTTTCTTGCACAGTCCTGCCAGCCCTGGCCCTGCGGAGGCACCAGGCAACTTCACAGCTGAGGTCCTCTTGGTGATTCCCGATCCAGGGCTTGCCATACCTGGGGGTGGGGGCACAGATATGTGACCATCGGAGCTGGTGAGTCCAACAACAAGCGAGGCTGCGGCAGCAGGACACATCAGGACAGCACCGGCCAGCCGCTCATCAGCAGGCCACTCTTCACGTCATGCCGCTGTGACCGGATGTGCTGCCACTGCTGCTAACTCCCTGTTCTTTGTGCTGGCCGTGCACCTTGCTGCTTGCCGGTGCTGCTTGCAGCCAGACCCAGTCAGGAGAGTGGCCTGCTGACAAGCAGCTAACCAGCCCTTTCCTGACATGTCCTGCCACTGCAGCTTCACTCATCATTGCACTCGCCAGCTCCGATGGTTGCAGCTCCGTATCCCCCCACTAACGATTGAGATAAGTATGTTCTTGAAGGGAGCACAAGGCGTGTAGGGCCTCCTGCTGCTTTTGCAGCCTCAATAGGCTGCAAGAGCGGCCAGGATTCTTCTAGGCAGTGGCAGGATGTTCCGCAGACCAGGCTGCTGATAAGAGGGGCTTTCCCCCCCCACACACACACCTCCTGGTACATGGGGGGGGGAATAAACCCTCCCCGAAAATAAGGCCAAGCACTTATTTCGGGGTTCAAAAGAAAATAAGACCCTGTCTTATTTTCGGGGAAAACACGTTATTTGTGAAAGCCTTGCCAAGACAACAGCAGGGACTAATCTAGGTAGCTGCTAGAAGTCAAGGTTGATTTGAAAGGATAAAATTTTTTACTCCAATTTCTAGAAATTAATAGAATACTTTACCACTGGATTACTAGCACAAGGCCAAAAGAACATCTAAAACTGCTCAACAAAGCGAGGAGGAGAAGATGCAAAAGAATCAGACTTACAGCATTCTGATTCATCAAAATAAATTTGTCTCAGGAATGGCTAATATGGAACTTGTTCTGCAAACACACTAAACAGTGGCTTGTCCAAAAAACACAGCCTGAGGCCATCTGGCATACAATGCCCAACTCCACTACAGTTGGCTGCATTAGATGGACATCTATCTATTCTGTTTTCTGCCCAGTCTCTAGACTATAAACACATAAAGGAAAGATTACAGCACAGGTCAAGATCTGAGCAGATTGCATAAACAGGTAAGAATGAATTTAAGTGGGCTCCAGTTAAGCCTTTTCATCTCATTAAAACTGCCTTCATCTTAGACTGTGAGGTTTTAAATTTAATAATAGAACACTACTGCACCTCTCAGTAACCTGATTAATGTGAGAGTAAAGCCATATCTTGACCATTTCATTCAGATCCAAACAAGCAATGGGTTGGTTTGTTTTATTTCAAAATTCATGGACTTTGTTTTTGTTTGTTTATTCAGTCAATTTATATGATCACCCATTTGGCAAATGACCTTGAGTGGCTAACAGTATTAAAAGTAATAACAAAAATACATTAAAATCCAATAAACCAGTAAAAACACACATTGCATCTCTATAGTACCAGGCACAGTAATTCATAAGGTACATAAAGAAATTACATTGACTACTCATACAACATCCTGTCCCAGAACTTGAAGGAAGAGTCAGGTTCTAGGCCCTTTTTGTAAGCCAACAGGGTTGGGACCTTTTAGATCTTAGGGGGATGGGCACAGGGACAGAAGAGTTATTTTTCCCAGGTCTGATAAGAAAATACTGTTTAATAGAGTGGATCTGTAGCATGACATCCCTGCCTAATCTTGTTGAATGAGTAAGAATAATTAGAGACCTTCAAATATACTGGTCCTATATCAAAAGGGCTTTACAGAAAACCAATATGGTGAATTGGCATATAAATACATCTATTTTTTTTAAAAAAACTTATCCTATATAGCACCTTTTTAAAGATAGCCCAGCAAGAAAAGTGTGTAAAACCCAGCTATATTTTGCAGCTATTTTGCTGCTACTATCAATGAGACATAAAATATGCAAATAAAATTGCCAGCTTCTTGCACATTGTCTTTGTGCTTCTAAAGGATAAGAGGTCTACCAGCAATGGAAGAACTAGTAGAAGTGCTCATAAGAAGCTGATCTCAATCATTAAGAAAAGAAAAAAGATCCTGCAACTACAGGATAACGACCAGAGCAAATAGTAAAATGATTAAAACTGGAGATGTTGCTATCTCTCATTTTTATTAGTATCCACAGAGGTGCAGAGTAACCTGGTTTGCACATCATATCAAGCATTAGTTGTTTGAATCAACCACAACAGAGAAGATTTACACAACATGGTAAGCAACCAAGAAACGTGTGCTTAGATTTAGTGCAAAATATGAACCCAATATACTTTATATCTCCATCAATCTGATGTTAAGGGTGGTGAGTTCTAATCTGAAACTAAACTCTGGATGGAAGCTAGATTACAAAAAGATGGTGATAATTATTAATATTTACTATATACAAATACTGCTCTCTTGCTAAGAAGCTATCTGGAAGCTTGGCATTGTTCTCTTAATCTCTCAACCATAAATCAGGAAATATTGGTCAAGTTTAATTGTCAAGTGTTTGTTGTCTAATGGTAGACTAAAGCTTGTCTCCTAGGTTTTGTAGATATTGTATGAAAAAAGAAATTTTATGAAATTTCCTGGCTAAGAAAAAATGTGCAACATATATCCAAGAACATGAGGTAAGAAATTTCTGTCTCTCCACCCCCCCACCGCCCACTTTTTGGAAGAAGACAGCACCACACTTGGTCCTTGGAATGAAATGCAGGGTGGAAGGGTTCCCCTCCCCCACCCCCTTTGAATGAAAGAGACAGGCAGCAGAGTTAACTTCCTGTCCCATCTTCTTTCTTTCTTTCTTTAGTGAAAGATTTATACTGTGAACTAAAAGGCAACTTATAGTTGGGTACAAGGTTCACTATTCCTTCGCTAGTTTGGAATAAGCATACCTCACCTGAATCAGACAATTATGATAATTCAAAACCACAGCATGCTATCCTCCACATTAGCAACTAATATTATGGAATCAGAGTGTATGAAATAAAAAGGAAGAAGAAACTGCAAGGTAAGGAGCATACAAATACAAAGCGTGCTGCTAAATTCTGCAGCCAAACTTTAAATACACTCAGGCATATGCAGCTGAAGAATCTTACTATCTACAAGGCAAGGCTCATCCCCATCATCCAAATTTCAGAACACCATGTGGGAAATGATACCTGGTCTCTTCTAAGGCAGATTGGGACACGCTATTATGAAATACCAAGTACCAGGGAATAATTCCCACATTATCAGAAATACTGCTTTAATCTTAGTATTATATCTACCCTGGAACTGTAATTATTACAATAAACTTCTTACGCCATTTATATTTAACATCTAGAAATATGTATTACAATAAATTATGAACAGAGCACACATAATTTAGACATCTTAGAAGGGCTTTTTTTTTGCTACTGTTGACTCATTAGATTTAATCTTTTCTTAAAAGATTCTGAATGATGGACAGATACATGATATGGAAATGCTGACTGTTCCGTATAATTAAAGATAGATATAGTCTATTAGCGCTAAACTATATTTGCTGAAGGTACATCTTTATAAAAGGATGTCAGGCGCGAAGAGCTAGATCCACACGAGAAGTGTTCAATTAGCTGTTTTATTTCTTAAGCCTATACACAAGAATCTTCTCAGAATGATGGCTTACATCTGGGTAAGACAAAATAAGGTTTGAAGGCATTCAAGGGTGGTCAGACGTTGTCCTCTTATGCCCATGTAGAGATTCCAGACTAATTCCCTGTTTGACTCCTCCCCCTGGCATGGTCAGTCTGTTTCCAATGATGAAGAAAAAATAATTTAATTTTAAAAGATTTCCAGGTAGAAGCCTGAGTAAAATTGAAGATCTTAGGAGCCTGTTACCAGGGTAGATATTGCCAGGTCATTGGAACTAACAAGATTCATGAATGAAGGCAAATATACACATCCCAGGATAATATTGCAGGATCCAAAATGAATGGGTCAATGGGACCAAAGGTTTATTCTTACAAGATTTCAGGCTCATGTTGGAACCCATCCTCAAGGAACTTATCTCTGAGCTGTTTTATTTGATTTATTTATTTATTTATTACATTTTTATGCCACCCAATTCCCGAAGGACTCTGGGCGGCTTACAGCATGGATAACAATAGCACTCAGATGTTATGTACTGCTTTTCAGAGCTTTGCAACACTCTCCAACCAGTTACAGAGTCAGCCTATTGCCAACAACAATCTGGGTCCTCATTTCATCGACCTTAAAAAGGATGGAAGGCTGAGTCAACCTTGAGCATGGGGATTCAATCTGACAGCTGCTGAACAAGTCAGCAGAGACTGCAGTGCTGCATTTAACCACTACACCACCAAGGCTCATAAGAAATTAATAGAATAACTAAGTTGTATGCATTGTATAAAGAGAAATATTCCAGTTTAAGTAAATTTGAATTCTACTTCTAAAGCAATACATATGAAGTCCAACTGGAAAAAAAAAACTGGGTATGAGGACTTTATTAGCAAGATGAATATCTAGCTGGATCTTTAGACTTCTCTCTCTATTTTGGTACCAATTAAGAATGAAATGTGAAGGATATATTTATTTATGAAAAGATTTAATTAAAAAAAAAAAAACTCCAGAAAAGTACCTTTCGTATTTTTCGGAGTATAAGACACAGTTTTTTCCTCCCTAAAAAGGGTGAAAATCTCTGTATGTCTTATACACTGAATGTTGAATCGCCATACCTGGAGGGAGTGGGGAGGAAGTTGGTATGGAGGCCTCAGGAGGCCAAAAAATGAGCCGTTTTCGTTCATTTTTTGCCTCCTGGGGCATCTGCATGCCCTGGGAACTCCTTCCCTCCATGCCCAGAAGCATTCTACAGCCTAAAAACGGGCCATTTTCATTCAGTTTTTTGCCTCTGAGGAGTGGGGCGAGTGAACAGCAGGCCATGTAGATGCCCCAGGAGGCCAAAAAAAGAATGAAAACAGTCTGTTTTCACCCATTTGTTGGCCTCCTGGGGCATCTGCATGCCCTGCTGTTTACTCCCTCCGTCCTGGGGCAAAAGAACAGGCAAAAATCGGCTGGTTTTGGCCTGTAGAATGCATCTGGGGGGAGTGAAAAGCAGGGCATGCAGATGCCCCAGGAGGCCAAAAATGGGCCCATTTTTCACCTCCTTCAGCTCCTTCACCTCCAGACGATAGACACAGAG